>OX388328.1:1297369-1425573 GCA_947579605.1 Athripsodes cinereus
CGCCGCCGTGGGGCTTCTTGTGTGCTTAATAGCGAGTGCTATCGGGTTTATTGCCTGGTAGTGAGTGCTGGACGGTACACTTGTTTGCCACGCCTAGGTGTTGGAACGTTGTCGTGCCGGTGGAAGTAAACATCCCCAGGTCAACGAACAAGGGAGTCTCCGACGTGCTGTCAAGGGCAACGGCGGCTGGGCCGACCCACTACCGACGCACCCGGATTACCTGCATAGCGAGGCGCATTGACATTGGAACGGAGCTGTACCACGATCCAGTTACCCCTCACTCACCCCCGACTCCTACCACCCGGAGACACAGTTCACTTGTGGCCTGTGGCAGGCTGAGTCGGCCTCTGTCCCGCACAAGTTGGTCCTTCGCAGCCGAATCGTCTGCAGACCTCTACGATGTCAATGTCCCTGCGTTCTGGAAAGAACGCCTCACCAGACGCTGATTCACACGATGACGACTCTGACGCGTCATCCGACACCGCTACTGATGAGACCTTCAAGCAGATGCGACGCCAGTTAGCAGCTCGAGATCGAGAGTTGGCGGATCTACGCCAACAGCTGGCAGGAGCGTCAACCAGCAGCACGACGGCCGGTGCCACGGCCCCCGTGCAGCCTGAGGATGGTGGCTTAGAGCCAGGTCATCCACCTCAACAACTGCAGCCTACAGCCGCCGCCGGAGAGGATCTTACCCCGGCCGCACGGCAGACTGCAGCCGCCGCCGGATCTGTTACCCCGGCGGCCCCCCTGCATTCAGCACGGCCTGCAGCGGCCGCCGGATGGGATCTTACCCCGGCCGCCCAGCAGCCATTGCAGCATGCAGCCTCCGATGGATGGGGTGTCCCTCCATCTACCCAGCAGCCATTGCAGCATGCAGCCTCCGATGGATGGGGTGTCCCTCCATCTACCCAGCAGCCATTGCAGCAAGCTGCCTCCACCAGATGGGGTGTCCCACCGTCTACCCAGCAGCATGCAGCTGCCGACGGATGGGGTGTCCCGCCGTCTACCCAGCAGCATGCAGCCGCCACCAGATGGGGTGTCCCGCCGTCTACCCAGCAGCATGCAGCCGCCACCAGATGGGGTGTCCCACCGTCTACCCAGCAGCATGCAGCCGCCGACGGATGGGGTGTCCCACCGCCTACCCAGCAGCATGCAGCCGCCACCAGATGGGGTGTCCCGCCGTCTACCCAGCAGCATGCAGCCGCCGACGGATGGGGTGTCCCACCGCCTACTCAGCGGAACGCAGCTTCTGTCGGATGGGGCGTCCCTCCGTCTACCCAGCAGAATGCAGCTCCCACTGGATTGGGTATCCCGCCGTCCACACAGCAGCATGCAGCCTCCACCGGATTGGGTGTCCCTCCGGCTACACAGCAGCATGCAGCCACCGTCGGATCGGGTGTCCCTCCGGCTACACAGCGGTCACCAGCAAGCAAGTGGGACTTCGATGTCGCCTTCTACGGTGCACCGCAGCGACTGACCACAGCCGCCACCAGTTACCAGCAACCCGGTAGCAGCCTCTATTAAGCACACAAGAAGCCCCACGGCGGCGTATTCACGAAGCGATACACGGTTTAGGGTAACCACCTCAGTGCCAAGTCACTCGGAAGCTCCTCGGTGAAGTGAAGAGCGAAGGACAGCTGAAGCCTAGAAGTCCAGGGGCCAAGATCAGTAGTAGGGCGGTAGTTCAGCAGTAGTAGTCCAATTCCGAGCGAGCAGAGCAGTAGAGGTAGTCAGGTAGGTGTAGTAAAACTCCAGGTAGACAGTTGAGAGTAATTTTATTCGCAAAAGTGCCTTGCTTTTAAAGCAAGCGGGCTTCATCAGCCGTATACCAATCGACAGTGGCTGGCTGTGTGGAGCACAACGTTATCAGCTCACGTAAATAACTCCCCTCCCCTGCTAGAAGGTCATTTACATGTTGACCTTCGCAAGGGAAGGACGTTCAACCATAATGTTTACAACAACAACAGCGCGCGCCGCGCGAGTAGGCATAGGTATATGCATGATAGCTTTATTGTACCTACATCACGCGGCCGCATCTTACAATGTTATCTCACATACATAATTAAAACATAGGTATATACATATACGATGAATATGGGAAGTAGGCAACAGATATATTCTGTGCGGTACAGGCAATATTAATTTGTCACAAATAATGAGGTTGCGCGCACAATAATTCAAATAATGACTCACCGTGCGCAGGTCCATGTGTTGGAGGTCTGGGCAGGCCATGGAGAAGGTATTGTCTCTGTGCCGCTTGAAGCTGCTGCACTAACTGTTGTTGAGCTCCTAACTGCTGCAGAGAACCTGGACAGTAAAATAATCATCGTGAAGATCGAATCAAACTCTGAACTAAATGAAACATTATTTAATTTAATTTTTATATGTGTAGGCCTGCTGGCTGCACTATGATGGGAAATGCCGAAATCATATTTTAAATTAAGATCGAGCAAAGAGTAATAATATAACAATAATTCACATACATATTGAGCTAGTCCCAAACTCTGATAATGTGAATGTAATATTATGGATACTAACGCGATGATACATACATATGTAAACAATGCAACAAACAAATGAAATACTTGTAACACCCAGATCCACGACAAATTGAAAAAAGAAGACATTTTTAGCAATAATTATTAGTCTTACCAGTACCATCAGGTCCTCCGTGGAGTGCATGTCCTTGTAGAAGACTCAACTGTAGTTGATCTTGTAGTCTTTGGGCTGCTTGCTCCATCTGACGCTTACTTAACTCACTGGACAACTGAGGACATAAAACAATACCTTGTGTTAACCCTATTTTCAGACTATTCTAGAAGATTCATTTGTTCGTTCGTTTTTGTGTTCGTTCTAAATATTTTCACTCCAACAGGTGAATAGAAGTGACAGCCGTCCCTCATCGTGGACTTATAAGTACATAAGTGGTTGTCTTCATTTACGATGCAGATGGGACAGTGGTCTTTTTTAGGTCATGTTTTGAAAACGTCCAAAAGAGTACTGATAACTTTGTTCACAAGAGATATTGAAGAGCAATAGTAGTATAAAAGGTTCTCACGATGGCAATTTTGGCTGGTCAACCCTTCAAACCCGCTTGTGAGGGTAATTTTGCTTTACGTATGCGGATAAATGTATCTACGACTTCTGAGATATCCGAGTGAAAAAAAAACACAAATTCAAGTTATCTTTAATCACTGTCAATAAAAAAATATAGTAGTTATTGATTGCTGATGAAACTTTAGACCTACCTGTTTGTGCATGTGTTGTTGTTGCTGAAGAAACCTGTGCTTCATAAGAGCTTGAAGCTGCTGCGGAGCCAAGAGGGGCTGATCCAACAATTGCTGTATGGGGAACAGATCAGGGGAGTGTGCTCCAGAAGCAGGCTGATGAGCAGCAGTGGCGGGAGGCGAGCGGGAGGAGGCCGTAGGTGCCGGAGGCTGAGGAACGGGAGGGGAGGGAGAAGAGTGTCTCGGAGGAGAGCCATGGGGAGGAGAAGGGGAAGATACCTGGAATCGACAATAAAGTGATATATTTTCAAAAATTTAACCTAAAACCTATCTAAAGTATGAGATGGTCGTTCCAGTAGTTTACCCCCAGGACTTCTAGAACTCCTGACCATTTCTTTGCCTCATACAGGGATATTATTTTTCTTTTGTCTTGCCTATGTACGGTGTCTATAGAGTACATACATACAAACTTGTTTATGAGCAGGCTAAAATATATGTAAGACAATTTTATCTTTTTAAACTATATGTTCAAATATCTTTTCAGTATTGAGCCAATTGTAGCAGCTGAAAGTGTTAAATATAATAATAATAATAAGAACACTTTATTGATCAGAAAAAAATCATGAACAATTTTTTTCTGATCAATAAAGTGTTCTTATTATTATTATTATATAATATTTTCTATTATGACTTTGCACTCAGGTTATTTCAGTAGATATTGTGACAATATTATATGGATTGTTATATATAAAACCAATGTAATTATCCCTCAAAGCACGAGCTCTGGGGGGCTAAAGAGGCCACTTTGTATGAATCATAATAGGATCATATTAGGAATTGTAAAACGATTTAACGGCAACATTTCAACAAATATGAATAATTGTAGATGAATTGCTCAATGTGGCCATTTAAGGCCCTCTGCTCAATGTTGAGGGAATAAATCGTAATATTGTTGTGTAACACCACGTAATTTTTATATGGCATAATAATAATTTCACCCGCCGGATTCAACTAGCAGCCGCTACCCAAACACAGGAAGTATCTATTAGTCACCCGATTTGCCGATAGATGTCTCATCGATGGAATGTTCCCGAACCTTCTAGAACCTTCCAGAACAACCTAACCGGAAATAGGAAGGCGGAGTCCAAGGCCAAGGTACATCCCCCTCCATCGTGACATCCACCACCAAGGCTACGATCAGCTGTTCCTTACTGCTGAAAGGGTATATAAACAGGAACACTTCATACAAACGGCAGATCGCCTCGGCCCATCCTGGGCCTAGGTCCTCCCTATACCTATATGCTGGTCACCTGCTGTACTGTGCCATCACAGGCGGTTAGGTGGTGCATTCCTTTCATACCTATACCTGAATACCTATACCTATATGCTGGTCACCTGCCGTGCTGTGCCATCACGATCGGTTAGGTGGTGCATTCCTACATGCTTGTTCTTCCTAGTGAGGTATAGCATCCCAAAACCACTACCTATATGCTGGTCACCTGCTGTACTGTGCCATCACAGACGGTTAGGTGGTGCATTCCTTACCTGCTGGTCGTTGGGACTCTAGCGGAGTCCACAACGGAGCAGTGTTCCTCTGATCCTCCTTGTTTAGTTCCATGTCCTGCAGTAAAGATCCGGGGATTGGAGACGTCCTCTCTGCCGCGTTACTCAGTGTTGGTTAATTGTTATAGGATCAGTGTAGTAGTGTCGTTATGGAATATTTTTAGTATGGTATTCAGAAGGTTTCAATGTATAGGTATATGTAAATAGTGTTAAGTTGTAAATAAAAGTGTTCATAGTGTTTATTGTTTAATTCTCTCGGTGTACCCCTTTAGGGACTACACCTGGCGCCCAAAGTAATTTTAGTCTTGTCTCTCTGCTCTCCCCTTAAGGGAGGAAATAACTGGTGTTATAGTTGTTTATAAAAAAGACTGTCAAAAAAAAGTATTCCTTGATAGTACCTACACATATTTGAGTTTGAAATTAGAATTTTCTCATATTTCTAATATAATCCGTAACTTTTTGCGTATTATCCATTATGGTATGAAGTAAACACTTAACTTTTTTATAAATACACACTATATTTTATAAATGAGTAGACAATTGTTTCGTCTTTTACCAAGACATTATCAATACTAAATTTAGAAAGAATACAAATTGATTACGAAGGTACAATAAATAAATTATGCAGTTAACAATTTTAAGTGGGGGGGTGAAGAGGGCGGGGACTTAGAGTGGAGTGGGAATATTTTTAGAATGGGTGATGCGTTAGGTAACTATATTATTACAACTATTAATGTTTTTATGTATTTCCAATGTCTCTCTCAAAATTAATCTTCTATAATTACTATTGCCGTTATGTAGAATCTTAAATGGTTTTCTATTGTTAATGTGATGATTGTTCTCTATGAGGTGGTTGGCAATTCCGAGAATCCCGAGTTCCTTACACAATTAAGATGTTCGGTAATCCTTGTTTTTATTCTCCTCGTGGTCATACCAATGTATTTCTTATCACACTCTTCACAGTTTAGTTGGTAAACCCCACTTTTTTCCCCCTGTTCCGTCATTTGTCTGTTGTTAAGTATGTACTTACCAACTTTATGGTCGGTGTAATACGAAATTGTAGTATCCTTAGGTACATTTTTTAAGATTTTTTTTGATGCATTTTTAATATATTTAGTATTTTTAAATTTAGTATTGATAATGTCTTGGTAAAAGACGAAACAATTGTCTACTCATTTATAAAATATAGTGTGTATTTATAAAAAAAGTTAAGTGTTTACTTCATACTAGAATTTTCTCAGTAGCACCATCATAATACAGACAGACACCATGTTCGCGTTACAGAGGTTGCATACAACGACTTTTGGAGTTAATATTATTAGGCTTTATAAATAAATACCATGTCTCTACTTAATATTTTTTTTTTTAAATAAAAATAAAACCAATTGTGTTTTTTACATATATAGAGTAGGTATCTATTGCTATTTTTTTTTTATTAAATAATTGCTTGAATGACTTACTGCCAAGTGATGCCTCGGAGGAGAGTGCCTCGAGTCCGGCCTGTCCCGGGCTCTTCTCCGCCCGCTACGGGGCTCGCCCGGGGACCACCTGGTATAATAATAATAATAATTAAAACATTTTGTAATATGTATAATATTCCCGTGTCACAGTGTTTGTTATCATACTTCTCGAAACGGCTAGACCGATTTTGATGAAATTTTGTGTGCTTTTCGGGTAGGCCTGAGAATCGGCCAACATCTATTTTTCATATCCCTAAAAGTTAAGGGTGGTCATTAAAAAATACATACAGCCCTAAATTTTCACTTTTATACCATCAACTCCTATTTTTTAATATCGATATTAGTAATCTAGAAATAATGTATAATTATTATGGCTAAACAACGTTTGCCGGGTCAGCTACAAAGAAGACTCGTGGTAAAGTTATTGCTTTGACTCAGACATAACACAAATAAATTAATATAAATTATTTATATACGACTAAGCATATAAATTTATTCAGTTCGTCGGTAGCCTGGAGATAGAGAGAGAGTCTCGGCCTCATGAACAAGGGGTCCGCGGTTCGATTTTAGGTGCTGGCAAACTCCCCTTTCACGATGCTTTTTTTTTTTAAAACTATTATTATTTTATAAATTTTGGCACTCATTTATTATTCGTTTGACATTTAACAATTGTTCTGTTGTCTAAAGGTAGGTAATATTATTTTAATTTTAATCTTTTAACAATAATAAAATCATACTTAATGACCACAAATAATTAAATACAATGCATACATACATGATTAAATAATTGTAATTGATTTGGCTGTGTATTGTTATTTATGTTGTAACTGTATGTTTGTAAGAGGAAATAAAATAAAATAACAACCAGGTACAGGACAATTTGTAAAAGGTTATTCTCTATTTTGTCCTGGCCGGGAATCGAACCCGGAACCTCGTAATTCAACGACAAAAGTCTTATCTCCACGCGACATTTCAAGACTTCAATTTAGAGCGATGAGGTATAAATTACCATCCATACTGTATATGTTATATTTTTACTAGCACGAAGAGGACAACTTGTATGTTAATTATACGTATTTAGTCCACTAGCAACTCCACTTGTGGTGATTAATGGTAGATGACGTACCTGTCTATACAACGGTCCAGGTCTATGTTGGGGGGCTGTCTGGCTGCTGAGGAGCCTCTCAGATCAGGTGGAGGCTCCAGGGGTGTACCCTGTAACAAATAAAAATATACGTCATATATTTATTTAGAATAATACACGGCATTTTATTTTATCAGCACACAGCTAAACCTTAAAATATTAACGCATAAAAATAAACATATTCAAACAAATATAAAAATAAAATAGACATCCCACAAGCGTGGTAGCCTACAAGCCAGCTGCATGTCGTAATAAACATGCAAGCTGTCCTCTCCGTTCCAACAAAAAATTCAGAGATATTCAAGATACAAAGAACAATGAGTGACATGACAGTTGTTACCTTTGCGTCACTAAGAGTTCACAATACACAAAACAGTTTTACAATTATATATACAAATGTTTTATAGTAGGTACTTATGTGATATTTTACGAACAACTGCCTTCTACAGCAGGAGACTCGAAAAGTAACATAAAAGAGTGGGAAACCTGTTCATTGACGGACACTCCACAGAAAACTTAGACTAAACTGTTTAAGCTATATCTGGGTTTTGTTATAAATTTATTTATTTATTTATTACAACATACGGCGTGAGGCTTTTACATGTATAAAATATAATATAAAATGCATGACAGACAGTATTGTTCTTTTGTTTGTGTATTTGTCTGAAAGAAGGGGTGTGAGGAAGCGCGGACGTCCAAGAACCACGTTGCCAATTCTTAAGAACGGACGCGTGTTGAGTAAGAGAAATCGGCGTGCATTTATGAGAAACTGGATTAATGTAGAAGAAGCGAAAGAAGTATGTAAGGATAGATCTATATGGCGTTCCGTTCTCTCTGCCTACCCCTCCTGGGACATGGCGTGAGGGTATAGTATAGTATAGTATAGTATAAGCCCAAATACAACCTTATACATCTTTCACAGTTAGCTAAAAGCTTGTGTCGTGAAAGGGGAGTTTGCCGTCACCTGGAATCGAACCACGGACCCCTTGTTCCGGAGGCCGAGACTCTACCTCCAACCTACCCTACGAAGTTTCCCATAATAAAATATAATAATAACAAAAAATGATATGGCTCTCATGAGAGAAGCTATGTTACTCATAAGAGAGTCGCTTAGCTCATGAGAATTAAAAGAGTGTTGTCGCTCATATACTCATTCAGAAGTAAGCAATACTCAGCTTGCAAAATCGCTCAATATTGGGTGAAACGCCTAGAGAATAATAGAAAAAATTCTCAGCTCCATAGAAAACATGTATACATATATATTTTTTAAATAACATATTTATTTTATGGAAGGATGTGTGGTAAAAGTCTGATAGATCATGTGCGTAATAGTGATATACTTACGAGAAGAATATGGAACGAAAGTTGATGTAATAACAAGAATGAATGAAAATAAGTTACGATGGTTTGGGCATATGGAAAGAATGGATGAGGACAGAATGACCAAGAAGATTTGAGCCTTTTTGTAGACATAGATATTTTTCATGATTGCTGGATCTCTGACAGATTCTGGGTCTCGGCGGGCATAGGCAGGGGTCTTTCGCTCCATTAATGTCTTCCTTTCCACTAACCGTTTCTGTCCCTAATCCTTCCCTTATTGCAGGTTTGATCTTTATGATGTATGCGCATGATTGGCGGGTTTTCGGACTCGGCATGGTATCTATAAAATTTTCATGTCCTTTTTTTCTTTCACTGCAGTATGTAGATACTTGCTAAGATTTATTTTGTAATGTGTTAGCAAACTTTACTGGTTTATGTGCCAACTTTTTTTTATCTATTTGTATCTACTATAGGAATATTGTAATAACTGTATGTTTGCAAAAATTATAGAAAAAAAAAGATATATTTGGCTGAGAGGAATGGTACTCGGAGAAGTGGACGGCCGAGGATCAAATGACAAGATCATTAAAATCAAATTCTACAGGGCGGCCACGTGTTGAGCACATTGAACAGGAGAACATGTAGTTCGTACGTAAGTTACCCCACTGGTTCGATATCTCATAATGGTATGAAGGAATAACAAAAAAAAGGTGTGGAATAATAATGAACACAGCATTTTATTGTGAATGTATCTCTGTTGCTCATAATGGCGATTCCCTTATGAGTTACAACCAATGTCACTCATCAATATTAGGGTTTAACTCGCTAGTTACCAGTGTGCCTGTACAGTGTACGGGAACATGAAGGATTTAGTTTTTTAAAAATCACCTTAGAAAAAAAAATTATGCGGAAATTATTTAGAAAGCTTGGTTTTATAAAGAAGAATAAGAATTTTTCTGATGAAGTCACTTATTTGATGTGTAATTTATTCACAAATTTATGGTTTATTTTTTGGCCTCAATCTCCACATTTACGACCTTTGTTTAGAAAACTGAAATATGTGCTATCATTTCATGCGTCCACATTTTCCATATTTTATTCTTGTATATTTTTGTAATGATGTTTGTGGATAAAATAATATAAGTAACAACTTCATAGATTTTGTAACGCGTCCTTAAACTACCGATATCCTTGTACAAACAAATGCGCCTCCCTTAATTAAAAACGGTAATTAAAAAATTACTACTACTATAACATCGCGGCATATCCCACAAGTGGGGTAGCCAGCAGATCAGCTGCATGTAAGAAACATGCAAACTGTCCTCTTCGTGCCAATATAAAATCAAGACATTCAGGATGGGTGGCAAGCCTCATCGCTGAATTTAAGAAGTAAAATGTCTTAATTTTTTCGAACACCTGCCTTTTACAGGACACTCGAAAACTTACGCAAAAGAGTGGGATACCAATTCTTTTTTTTTTGCTTATTCATTGTACGTATAAAGAATTATTCCAAGGCTCTATCTTATCTCAATGGATAATGGAAGACATTACATATATTCAAGGAAATAATATGTACCCGTTTTTTCAAAATCTATTTTTACAGAACAGAGTGATAGCTTGATTTTTTTTTAAGTGCCCTAGCACCGCTACGCACACAGTCACAGGTAATATTGTGTATTACAGAACACGTGATTGTATTAGTAACCGAGAAGCATCACTGTGATTGGCTGGTGCATTGTGTGGTGTGTGTAACATACTCATTACTGAAGGATGTGTTAGTAATCATTTATCTATGAACGGGGCACTCTTACATAAATTTTACTACTTACATATATTATTTTATCATTGAAATTAATTATGTTTTCCAAATTGAAAATGACATTGAAAGACGAAAGACGCCTCTCTCAATATAACTCAATGTAGTAGAAAAAAAAATTGTTTTTAATTTCATAGAATTCTACTATTTCAACTAAAAACAAAATACGTAAGAAGGTACTTTAAGATTTATTGCGCCCGTTCTCGGTCGGCCGGTGTGGCGCGGAGGTAACGCTCTTGCCTTCGAGTCAAGAGGTCCCGGGTTCGATTCGCGGCCAGGGCAAAATGAAGAATGACCTTTTTCAAACTGTCCTGGGTCTGGGTGTTATATATATATATATATATATATGTGTTTCGTGCATTGTATTTGTGTGTATCGTCGCGTTAGTACCCATAACACAAGATTCATCTCAGTTTGGGACTATCTCGATATGTGTGAATTGCCTATGTATGAATGTGTGTTATTCTAAATGTCTCAATGTTTTATCGTTGACACGGAGAGGGCAACTTGTATGTTTGTTTGGCGCGGCTGGCCTGCTGACTACCCCGCTTGAGTGATATTCCGTGATGGTATTGCAGAATTAGATCCATACCTACAGTTGCATACCCTCTTATTATACGATAGGGTGGTACATTGATAGCAGGGTAGAACTGGCATTGCAATAAAAAATACTGAATTATTTTTCATTAGATTTACTTATAATGTAACTGCAATAAAAATTTATCGAAAAAGCTTATAAATTTTATAAACGAATAAACTTATTTATTGATGTAAACAATAACTAGACGACTTTTTTAAGATGCGCCGTTTTGTGGAAAACGAAGAGGTATTAATCAGGATACGCGAAAGAAGGCAACTCTTTAAAAGGATCAGCCAACAACGATGTAACTGGATTGGCCACAACATCAGGCACCCAGGCCTGCTCATCACCATCACGGAGGGCAAGACGGAAGGCAGAAATGGTAGAGGTCGACCAAGAGACACCTATATGGACCAACTGAAAAAGGACATGAACTGTGGCACATACGTAGAACTAAAGAGACTAGCTGAAAATAGGGAGGAATGGAGAAGAAAATCTAAACTCGTTGCGGACCAATCCAATGGATTGTAACTCACTTTATTATATACATATATCTTTAAATTGACAATCCGAGCCTCTTATCATCAAACATTTTATATATTTTTCTAATTATTTGTTTACAAAATACAAGATCAGATATACAGATGAATTATAGAAGACCAAGTTTTTGAACCTTTCTATCTATCTATGTATATCCTCACGCCGTGTCCCAAGTGGAATACGCAAAGAGTAGGGAACACTCTTTGCGTATTCCACTTGGGACTTTTACTTAACACACGGCCGTCTTTGAAAATTTGATCCACGTGAATAAGCCATCTTTTTATACTTTGTTTTCAGAATCTGGTAAATTCATATATAATATTATCTAATTAATTAATTTTAAAGAGATTCGAAAAAAGTTTGCAAAATTTTCAAGAATTTCTCTACCAATCAAAATAACTTAAAATCTTCTAAGAAAATTGTATTATGCTGTGCATGTCTCGAATAATACTCCTCAACACTTAGTACAAACGTAGGCAAATGAAACCCTCAATCAGAACGAGACGAAAGAGAGAAATGTATGTGCTAGAATGAGAGGGGATATCAGAATAATTCCAATATGGCCGTTATGAAGCAACCAATCAGAGAGGTTTGTTTGAGATGTACTATGTACACACACTCATCTTCATCTCTGTTTGCAGGGAGGAAATTTTTGTTTTCGTACAAAAATCGTTTTTCTTCTTTTTTCAGGCTTTTTTATTTTCAATCTAATATTTATGATTACTTGAAAATATTATCCATCAGTAAATTTATTAAAAATATATTTTCAAACAAACATATTTTATCCATTTTCTGCGCAGTCCCCAAAAAAAAAATTCTGACCTATCCTGAAGATCTATTTTTAAATTATAATATTTTTTTTTCTTTAATACTATTTCATGAAGAAGATTATTGTATATTAGTAGGTATTTTTTTTTTAATGTTACTAAGTATTGTAATAGGAAGAGTTTTAAAATGATTTTTTGACATTTTACGAAGTGCAGAGGACCAACCATAGATATGTATAACAATAGACTAAATTTTCACATCTTTTCATCTATTTGAATGTCTTCTGTGCATATTTTTGTACAATATTCATTTTACCTGTTGACATTCTGAGTTTCCTAATAGCATATTTTATTATCTTTGTTTTTTTTTTGTTCGGAATTGTTGTTTTATTTCTTTGGCAAATTATTCATGCTTGTTTGTATTGAAATAATTAATGTAATTTATTTACAGAAGACCTGTTGTTTCCCATTGACTTCTTCTGAGAATTTTTGTATTATTTAATTGACTGTTTCTTATTAATAAATTATTCTAAATTTATACATAAATGAATTTTTGACATGTGATTTTTTATTATCGCGTCTGTTTGTGTTAGTTGTCTATTTATTGCTTGATTAACATGTAAAAGGCTCACGCCGTGTGTTGTTGCAAATAAATAAATATTTAATTCGTATTGTAAAAAAAATATGAAAAGAATAAAGTCTTAAAGTACCTTATGGTAAAAGATTTGTGATACATCTCGTAACCAGCAAACAACGCGAAGATAGCACATTATTATAAGCATTTTCTCACATGCTATGCATTTCCTAATACAGTATGTATATGAAATATTTAATAAGGTAAGCTAATCTATGACCAATCACGATTCGACTACTCGCAATATGTGACTATACTCAAGGCGCATATTTGTCCACTAAATATTTTACTTATTTTGTTTAACAGCTAGTCTATAGTTATACATGACAATGGGACCAAACTATCTTGCTTGTTATCAGCTATCTACCTCACTTGTGACAGATGTCGTCATGATATAAAAAATAATTCAATACTAAAAAATCGATTAAAATAGTTTTGTGTCACCAGCGCATCCCAAACGCAAAACTTCTGATGAGTATAAAATAGAAAGAAAAACTAAAAACACAAAACTGTGCTTCGTTGCAAACTTTGTAATGAAAAGGTGGGATAAAGAAAAAAGACAGGAGGGTGGAGAGGGTGCATGGAGTTTAAACTATACACCCAGCTGAGTTCTAGAAGAGAGGGAGATGGGATCACGTATGTAATATTATGCAAGTGTGTGAAAGAGACGCAGGCGGAAGAATGAAGTAATTTAATAAAAGTGTATTAATTCAGATGAAGAATGCAACTTTTGAATCTGAATTCCCATTAATTATAAGGTATAAATAATTAAATAATAATAACACTTTATTAATTAGGAAAAAATCATAACAATTGGCGAGCTTATTGCCTGGAGGCAATATCTTCCAACTAATCAAAATAATGTAAGATAATATGTTGACATGTGTGTAATTAATACTAAATGTGAACAGTTCATACTAAACTTAATTATAACTAATAACATTCTTAGTCCTATGTAGAAAATTAAATTATGTGTCATGTTTCCTGTAATGAATACTACAAAATGAAGGATTAAGCCACGAGGAGGAACTATTTAGCATAAGTCTATGGGTTTTAGGATATTTTTAAAAACGTGTAGCGTAGTGGAGTTTCTGATATTGCAAAGTAGATTATTCCACATTATACCACCATGACACTTGACTAGTATAAAAATACACGTTTAAAACATAATATTGTTTTAATGTATGAGACATATTGAAACAAATAATTAAACGAATATTATTTTGTGTGTGCAGATACTCTTCTATTTTGTCATATTATTATTTAGAAAATTACTTGTATGCATTAATTATACACGAGTCCATGATTTAACGCCTAAATATTATGCTTTTACTAATTATATAGATTTTTGTTGCATATATCGATTGTCCTGTTCTACAACTCAACAAGTAGAAAATTTTGATTGAAAACACACAATAAATGCCACTCTTTCAATTCCATAAATAAAAAACTAAAAGAAACACACGGTTCACTTTATATGTTAAATATTTAATTATGGAAAAAAGAATGTACCTATTTTCAGTTCCACAAATAAATATTTGGAATTGTTTAACTGTTGAACGGAACAAAGACAACGCATGTCTTTAACAGTTTGAAATTTAGTATATTTCACTTTCTGTTGTGTTTTTAAAGCATCGTATACATAATATACTCAAATTACGAAAAGGGCATTTCTCGAATATAAGATATTTCTACTGGTTGAGTTATGGAACTGAAAAAAACAAAAGAGCTGTGTTCTTCCACTTACAAGGTGGTTTCGATAAAACACATGAAGATCGATCTCGAAAATAATTATTATAAATAAGTTAAAAATAATAAATTTTTTACGTTCCTAATTTCTCCCCTGTAAATTGTATCACATTCCCCTACAAGTAAACATTGCAATATCTTCTCCCTATTGTATTATACGGTACATGTACACAATATGCAGCACGCTATTCTCAACCTTACGTCACAATACAGAAGGATCACAATACCATGGATAAACAACTGCTTGTTTACGTTCAACTATGATGCACGCATCTGGAAGGGCTGCCACAATTATTTTGATTCTTTTCCTTTGCAATAAAACCTTTGAGATAAGCGGGAATATACCTTATCACTGATTTTAAGATATATTAATTGTGTCGGTGCACACGTAGTAGAATTCCATAATTATGTAATTTGAAACAAGTGTTTCTTTCTATTATAGATTATTGATTCCGAGAGAGACGTCTTTCCACTTATCAGGTCATTATCAATCTGAATTTAAGATGTCAAATGTCTTATTCGAGATGTTTCATAAACATCTTTTTACAGGATATGTGGCAAGGCGAGAGGATGACAGATGGACTTCCAGAATTCTTGAATGGGGGCCGTGGGAGGACAAGTGTTGGAAGACCCCAAAAAAGATGTGTCGACGATATTGTCCAGGTGAGTCGAGTTGCTCGAGATCGAAAAGTGTGAAAAAGTTTTGAAGATGCCTGTATTCAGCAGTGGAGAGAAGAAGGCTAGCAGTAATTAGTAAGTATTGATTTAATTAATATTTTAGATACAGGTATTTACAAAAAAAAAAGAAAATACATCTATCTAAACTTGCGTGATAGAGTAAGAAATGAGGATATTAGAAGAATGAGTGGATGCAAGAGGAGTGTTGTGGATGGAATGCGTGTAAATAAATTTAGATGGTTTGGTCATGTGGAGCGAATGGAAGAGGAAAGAATGACAAAGAGGATATGCTTGTCTGAAAGGAGGGGTGTGAGGAAGTGCGGGCGTCCGACAACTACATGGCTTGATTATGTAGATCAAATTCTCATGGACGGCCGTATTTTGAGTAAAAGAAATCGACGTGCGTGCATGAGAAATTGTATGACTGTGGAGGAGGCGAAAGAAGTATGTAAGGACAGATCTAATTGGCGTTCCGTTCTCTTTGGCTATCCCACTTGGGATGCGGCGTGAGGGAATAGATAGATGGATAGATAGTATTTCTTAAGTTGTTACATCCCTGTTTTGGTCCCGATACACAATGGGGTGTATCCTGTTATGCTGTGAGGTACGGCTATAGGAATATTATAATCCATAGATGGAATAGGTAAATGAGAGGTTTGTGAGGCACTCATGGGATAGTAGATACATCACTCAACAGAGATTCCCGTGTCACTCATCAGTAGGTCAGGTATGATTCATTCGTATACACAAAATTTTATTTATTTACTAGCTGACCCTGCAAACGTTGTTTTACCATATTCATTATTTATTTGCCATAATCCTTATATCTTATAAAAATGATTTTTGAATTTACATACTAACGAAGACCGGGCTATACTCGCCCATTTCAAGGAATTTGCGTTCCATTGACCTGACCATTACAAGATGAGGTATCTATTTCAAATAAAAACCCACCAAATGCCGTACTTTCTTTTAAAGAAGCGAGAAAAACAGCAAAAAAGAGTGTAAAAAAAAAGTGTGAATGAGATAAAAAATACGTTTTTTGCGTGAGTTTGAAAGAGTGCGAAAATGTTCTTTACCGCCAAAATTGTGTGCCATAAGATATTGCCATATTAAAATTAATTATGAAAAGTACTATAAATATTTATGATTAATTTCTAAAAAATAAGCACAATCAGACTTTTTTTAAGTTCATGCAAATAAAAACATTTAAAATATTTTTAATTTCGTGCAAATAAACACATTTAAAATATTTTTTGCGTATATAATCCAATTTAAAAATATTAAGCACGTGCTAATTGAAAAGCCAAAAACAATATGTTATTCGTCTGGCAATTATTTGTGTCATTATAACATTCCAAAATGGCGATTAATGAACGATGTGTCAAAAAGTACGTTCAATATTTAATTTAACATCAGGTGAGAATTTATTTACGTTTTCTATCTAATTAATTTTTCTATCTAATCTATTAAACCTGCTTTACATTTTTATTACTAGAGAGTTAACAGTATATTTTTTTGCAGAACCACAAAACGGTGCATTGCGATCTGGATGCTCATTTTTCAATGATGAAATTAATGATTAAGAAATTAGAAATTAAATTGATAATAAATTAATGACAACGACATTATGGCTTTAGGAATGTCGTGGGAAGAAGTGACAATCATTGCAAAGAATCTGAAAGGAAAAGACTGTATTCTCTTCTCTTCGTTCCCAGGAAAATCTTGAAGGTTGATCGAGTAGTTGTTTTATGAATTTTTGATGCAATAAATGAATTAACATAATAAAACTTTCTCTTTTCCTATGATGTTTTATAAAATATGTAGTTGAATAGGAAATTAAGAAAAAATAGGTGAGTATCCATTATTTTTTTGCAATGATTACGTTCTGGTTATATTTTTTGATGTGACATGACATGATTTATATTTTTGCAAAGTATCTTAATTACAAAAAAGGAGAAGGTATGTATTGTTCTTCTATTTCAATGTTCCCTTTATGCTTTGTGTGGAAAGATGAAAATTTTGACTTATTTTGAAATGCTTTTAAGCCTCAGAAAGAGACCTTTATTATTTCTTAGTATTTGTGGGAATCGGCACAAATATTTGAGCCCGTACATATCCCTAATTTAGGAAAGGCATGTTGAATAATAAACTCTATACATAATCACAGACCCCAGGCCAAAAATATTTCAAATATCTTATTTATTCACAAAGATATCAACATTTTAATGAGGTAATGAATGAAAATTTGACTTCCTGATTGCCGAAATCGTAGACAAAACATTTTCATCATATTGAATTAATTTCAAAATGGAAGTGATAAAAAATACAACAAAACTGAATCTTAAAGCTTGGAGATTATTTTGGTTTTAAAACATCATGCTTGTGAATCATGAAAACTCCTAATTTGTGTAAATTAGAATTGCATAATTTCGGCATATTTTCATTCAATTTCATAGACCACATATGACAGACTAAATATGACACATGAGAAAAAAAAACAAAGAAAAATAATTGTGAAAATGGAATTATGAAATTCATAGACAATATTGTAGGTATGCGTTTTCCAATAAATACATAGGTAGGTACTTTTCTCAATCAACGAGTAGTATTTATTTTGACATTATTTTGTATTTATTTATTTTTGTCTTTAAAAAAAATCTGATGGAAGTATTTCAATTAAAAATATAATACTATACTATACCATCACGGCATATCCCACAAGTGGGGAAGCCAGCAGACCAGCTGCGTATAAAACATGCAAGCTGTCCTCTCCGTGCCAATATAAAATCAAGACATTCAGGATGGGTGGGTAAAAATATAATACTTCAGAATATTGAAGAATGTACATTCATTCATCAAGGTTTCTTTTGGGAATACAGGGAGGGAATGCCTATATAGGAAACATTAATTGTTTCGTTCCTTTTTAAGAACTGTTTTCCTTATAGGTACCTATGTATATATACCTACATATATTTTTTTAGTACTTTTATCCACGTAGGTACCTACCCATTTTTTTTTTTTTAAATATGGCCGTGTGGGATGTCAAACTTCAAGATTTTACAGTGGGAAAAGGATTTCAGTACTTTTATCCACAAGACAGGGAGGAGTGGAGGAGAAGAATTAAAGAGATAATTGCTGCAAACCAATCCCAGGATTGAAACCAGAGAGAGGATCCACATAGGTACCTACCCATTTTATTTATTGAAATATGGCCGTGTGGGATGTCAAACTTCAAGATTTTACAGTGGGAAAAGGATTTCGGTACTTTTATCCACGTAGGTACCTACCCATTTTTTTATTGAAATATGGCCGTGTGGGATGTCAAACTTCAAGATTTTACAGTGGGAAAAGGATTTCGGTACTTTTATCCACGTAGGTACCTACCCATTTTATTTATTGAAATATGGCCGTGTGGGATGTCAAACTTCAAGATTTTACAGTGGGAAAAGGATTTTAGTACTTTTATCCACGTAGGTACCTACCCATTTTTTATCGAAATATGGCCGTGTGGGATGTCAAACTTCAAGATTTTACAGTGGGAAAAGGATTTTAGTACTTTTATCCACGTAGGTACCTACCCATTTTTTTATCGAAATATGGCCGTGTGGGATGTCAAACTTCTAGATTTTACAGTGGAAAAAGGATTTTAGTACTTTTATCCACGTAGGTACCTACACATTTTTTTACTGAAATATGGCCGAGTGGGATGTCAATCTTCAAGCTTTTACTGAGGGAAAAGGTTTTCAGTACTTTTATCCGTGAAATATGGCCGTGTGGGATGTCAATCTTCAAGCTTTTACTGAGGGAAAAGGTTTTCAGTACTTTTATCCGTGAAATATGGCCGTGTGGGATGTCAAACTTCAAGATTTTACAGTGGGAAAAGGATTTCAGTACTTTTATCCACATAGGTACCTACCCATTTTTTTTATTGAAATATGGCCGTGGGGGATGTCAAACTTCAAGATTTTACAGTGGGAAAAGGATTTCGGTACTTTTATCCACGTAGGTACCTACCCATATTTTTATTGGAATATGGCCGTGTGGGATATCAAACTTCAAGATTTTACAGTGGGAAAAGGATTTCGGTACTTTTATCCACGTAGGTACCTACCCATTCTTTATATTGAAATATTGCCGTGTGGGATGTCAAACTTCAAGAATTTACAGTTTGTTTGTTTTTCGGGTCCGGACTTCAGACCTTGCCACTCCAGTATGCAGCGACGTACATCGCCTTGTCATTCGCCATCAGAATTTACAGTGGAAAGGGGATTTCAGTACTTTTATCCCCGTAGGTACCTACCCATTTTTTTATTGAAATATGGCCGTGTGGGATGTCAAACTTCAAGATTTTACAGTGGGAAAAGGATTTTAGTACTTTTATCCACGTAGGTACCTACCCATTTTTTTATCGAAATATGGCCGTGTGGGATGTCAAACTTCAAGATTTTACAGTGGGAAAAGGATTTTAGTACTTTTATCCACGTAGGTACCTACCCATTTTTTTTATCGAAATATGGCCGTGTGGGATGTCAAACTTTAAGATTTTACAGTGGGAAAAGGATTTCAGTACTTTTATCCACGTAGGTACCTACCCATTTTATTTATTGAAATATTGCCGTGTGGGATGTCAAGTTTCAATATTTTACAGTAGGAAAAGGATTTTAGTACCTTTATCCACGTAGGTACCTACCCATTTTTTTATTGAAATATGGCCGTGTGGGATGTCAAACTTCAAGATTTTACAGTGGGAAGAGGATTTTAGTACCTTTATCCACGTAGATAGTTCCCATTTTTTTATTGAAATATGGCCGTGTGGGATGTCAAACTTCAAGATTTCAATACCCATTTTTTTAAAATTTACATAAATATGAGCTGAAAAGGATGTGTAGTCTGAGAGACTGTGTGCGTAACAGTAATATACAAAAGGAATGTGGAATGAAAGTTGGTGTAATTACAAGGATGAATGTGAATAAGTTAAGATGACAAACTCATTTAAATCAAATTCTACAGGACGGTCACGTATTGAGCACATTGAACAGGAGAGCATGCATGAGGAATCGTATGACAGTGACGGAAGCGAAAGATGTATGCAAGGATAGAAGGAAGTGGCTCTCGATCCTTTCTGTCTACCCCGCTAGGAAAGCGGCGTAATGGTATGTATATATGTATGTGTATGTAATGTAGGTATATTGCTATTATTTTATATACTAATAACTCTAAAGTTTGTAGGTACATTCACAGAGTGAAAATTCATTATGATTAGTTCTCTTGAAAATGTCAATTCATTAACATTGACGAAAGCGCTCGAGGTTAGAATAAATCTTAGTGAAAAGTAAACTGTGTGTTATTTAAAGTATAATATCATTTTATATACTGTTAGTCTCACTAACATATATTCTATTATATGTTCTCTACTTTAATGTGACACTGTGTATATAGTTGATACAAAAATTATTGCTGCCTACATAAAATAATTTTTATTTATATATCGTTGCCGTGGATGTGAAGTGATCCAACCCACAAGACAGACATTCCGAGAAAAAGGGTGTTGAAGTTACGCTGTTACATCCGAAAATACTAATCTTACAATAACTAAGTTATTTTTGCATGGATTTCGCTAAAAAATTTACACAATATTCCTGATCACATATTCCACTAATATAAATAACAAAATATTAAAGAATTTATATATTTTAGAAGTAAACACGAATTTATCACTTGGGTTATTTCACCACTGTAGCTGAGAAAGATCCACCTGTAAAAAAATTGTTGGAAAGTTACGCGCTATGCGGCTTAGATCTTTTCACTTCTATAATTTAATTGAACTATTTGTTCCTATATGCGTTAGTGAAATGCTCTAACATACTTGAAATGATTGTAAAAACACTTAACATCTCTTCAAAATCTTCCAAAAATGCCCTTTAGGAATATCAAATCACTATGTTCTCCGTGGTTTTCTGAACAAAACTGCATACTAAACCCATTTTTCAAAAAAAGTGTGGCTTGGATCACCTCCACGGCAACGATATACCTACTTACTGTTTTTTTTATATATATATATTTCCCGTTTTCCCGTGCAACGCCGGGTATTTAAGCTAGTACATTATATATCGACAGGAGTTGAAATTGATTTAATTTCTGATATCGCTATTAAAAAAAGGAGTTAATGGTAGAAGGGTGAAAATTTAGGGCGGTATGTATTTTAATGCCTCACCATAAAAAAGTAAAAATGAAAAAAAAATGTCCTTATCCTTATATGGTAGTTTCACGTGTTAAATTTTCATATATTACCTCATACAACGATTAATTGTAAAAAAAACATCGTTATATATTATATTTCAGACAGGGAAAGCTAGATAATAATCATATATTGTCATCTATAAATAAATAAAATAAATAAATCTCATCGTAGGAATGCAACAATAAACGTGGCTATTGTTTTCTATATTTATTTACAAATGCTAGACAATTATAATTACTGTAGTTTATTGAAGAAATAAAAATAATAAAGATAGTTATATCTAGATATTGGTATTTATAACAATAATAATAAAACAATTAGATAGATATTATATACATCATAGTTTGTTTATTTTATCATATTTGAAGAATTCTAAACATGTATTGTCTCCACTTGAAAGATTTTCTATGTATGACATCGCAGAATTTCGCGTAAGACTACCTACTAGTGATGTAACGAATGTCTGATTTTGGATATTCGCGAATGCGAATGCGAAATTTTAATGCCGACATTCGCGAATGCGAATAGCGAATATTGACTTGCTTAAATTTCTGCAATTGCTCAAACATTAAAATTTCTACACCCCCGTCGCCGAATTTTCAAAATGGTATTGGAATTCAAAATATTTTGAAATTCCTCGGTTTCCTTAAAGAATATTTTCTAGCAGTACCTTTTCCTACAATGTACCGGTTCAACATCCGGTACTTTTACCAAATATCCGACACTTTATTAGCAAAATGATATTCGCAAAACATTCGCATACTTTTTTGCGAATGCGAATACTTTGAAATCTGCGAATATTCGCGAATGCGAATGCGAATACGAATATTCGTTACATCACTACTACCTACTAATAATTTTATGATTGTGTTGAATTAATAAGAGAGGTTATTTTCTCTATGCTAAAGGAAATAATGCCTTCAGCTTCGGATGTTGCGCGATCTGTGACGTGAAACAGGTTGTCCTATCTCATCATCATCATCATAATCATCTCTGTCGGTCCCTTAATCCTGAGGATCGTGACCATCATGCCTCGTTCTGTAAACCATCTGTCTCCATGTTGAGCGATCCTCCGCCATGTGTAGTAAGGCCCCGTGAAGTTAGCTCTGTGTGGCCTCCTTAATTTGGTCGCTCCATCTTATTGGCACTCTTCCCCTTCTCCCTTCTACGACCGCAGTCATAATTACTTCTTCCAGGTTGTCATGCTCTCTTCTTGCAATGTGCCCGAAATATCGTAAAACCTGCTGTCTGCAAATCGTTGTCCTATCTATAGGAACATAATTATATTTGGAAGTAGTAGCCAGCAGATCAGTGGAATATAATAGACATGCAAGTTGTCCTCCGTGTGCCCAACAAAAAATTAAGATATTCAAGATGGGTGGCAAACTTCATCGCGACGTAGAATGTCTTTATTTTTCTACACTACATATGCATACTCCTAGTAACAGATTATTGTTAGCGCTATTATTGTTTGTAGAATATTTGTTATTTACATGTGAAATAAACAATATTGTTATTATTTATGTTTATTTCACTCCATCAGAACTGCGATACGAAATGCTGTGTGCTGAGTTGTTTATAACAACGTAAAAAGGGTTAACAATCTTCATAAAATATACAATACATCGACTATATAATAATAATAATAACTACTAAACAACTTTTTAAGACGCGCCGTTTTGTGGAAAAAACACAGCAAGGGCCCATTCAAGAATCATAACACCTCCCGAACAATAGGGTTCTTAACCACCCCTTAAACACCTCCACACTTTCCAGAGTCCGCAAATCATAGGGAATTTTGTTTCGCAGCAACGGACCAGCCACACAGAAGACACATTCAACATAGTAAGCCAGACCCCCTCTACGCGGCACCACAAGTCTATTGACAGTGTTTATTCAAAGGTACATGCTTTCTGTTGAGAATATCCTGTAGTTTCTATTGTCATGTTGTATTCATTGTCTCTTATAATGTTGATTGTGTTTCTTCCAAGTCCTATGTTGTTTTTTTTTTCTAATTATTCTACTGTAAAGACTATATAGCCGTTAACTTTGTTCATAAATAAATAAATAAATACGTGATGGCTTACTTATACCTGCCTTTTATTAAAGAACACTGCAAAACTTTTGAAAAAGAGTGGAAGACATTTCATTTCCGGAGACTCCTCTTTTACTGGTAAATTTTCTTTTTTAAAAAAGACATATCTGGGTTTTGTTATAAACCCAAATACAACCTTATCCACATTTCACAGTAAGCTACTAAAAGCTTGTGTCGTGAAAGGGGAGTTTGCCGGCACCTGGGATCGAACCACGGACCTCATGTGTACGAGGCTGAAACTCTACCTCCAGGCTACCGACGAACTCTAAGTCTTGTGCAATACTACTATAGACTGTTTATTTTTTTTTTATTTATTTAATAATTCGATGAGGATATTTACAACTCCAGTCGCTATTTGTGTAAAATAATAAGCATACTTATTTATTGACCAACTACTTTACTCACACACACCAAGCTAGCTGCTATAAACACGACACAACTGGAGAACAAAAATAAATAAATAAATATTACGCTAACAAAACACAAACTGAACTGTTTGTATGTTTATATTAATTTACTAGTTTTTAATGCCACAATCTTGGACAAAGCTCACCAATTCATTCATTTATTCATAGCATCATGCTGGTTTATGAGTTGTGATTTGTTGAGATGAGATCATATTTTAATTTAACATAACTGTATATTTTTTTGTCCATGGACAAAAAGGGTAGTGGAGTGGAGACCTCGTGAAGATAAAAGGAGTAGAGGAAGACCTCCAACACGTTGGTCAGACGACATTAGAAGAATCGCTGGTGACTGGTTGCAGAAAGCCCAGGACAGAGATGCCTGGAGACATATGGGGGAGGCTTATGTTCAGCAGTGGACAGGAATAGCTGCATAAGTAAGTAACAAATAAAGAAATTGAACAAAATATTTAGCAATTCCACTATGAATTTATTAATTTACGAGCCAGTTTTCATGAAGCAAATTTAAAATAATTTGTTTGATTTTATTGACACTAACAATGTGGAAATCACGAAACCATTGACGAGTGTCAAACTAAGTGACAGTTTAGACTCGTCAATTACGCATCTTAGCGTTGAAACCGGTAGCGTTTTATAAAAGTTATGTGGTGTAGTACGTAATTGCTATAACTGAATATATTAAAAAATTAAAAAAGACAGTCTAATTTTTTATTATAACTGAAAATTACATAGAAAATAACATAAAATTATAAAATGTTACCATATTAAAAAAAATACTCACCTGTCGAATGGCGTACAGCATACTCTGCAACACGGTAATGTTTCTGTTTCGCTCTACGCCTTGGTACTTGTATATCTGTCTCTCTCTGTTTCAGCAACACACCGCGCACAACACTTTCGTATACGAATTTGCGACGTCTTTAGGATTTTTAATTATTTTTTATAACTAAAATTATATTATTCTACTATGCATTGTATACATTTTGAGTATTATTAATTATACTGAAAAAATTATTTGTAATTTATCATTGATGTTTAGAATATTTGCAAAGTTTTGTTTTACTGGATTTGGACAATCAGACATCTCAGTTGGAGAACCATGTTTACACATTGCAAAAACATTGTGCAAAATACCATCGGGAGAAATGAGAAAGGCGTCCCAACGCTGACGAATTGACTAGAGCCAAGTCAACAGCCTAGAGGTTGATCATATTTTGAACCACTCTAGATTAATCATTCCAATTGATCACACTCACCGATAGTCAACCCATTTGAATAGGTATTAACTAGGTAGGTATGTTGCATATGATACACATACACATACATATTATGTGAACTTTCTTAAGGAGTGCACGACACAGAGTTAATAAGCGTCGAAACTCTGTGTCGTGCAATCCTTAAGGAAGTTCAAATAATATGTATGTGTATCATAATATACAATATACCTACCTAGTTAATACCTATTCAAATAGGTTGACTATGGATGAGTGTGATCAATTGGAATGATTAATCTAGAGTGGTTCAAAATACGTTTGACATCTACACTTCTAGAGTAAGTAAAACCCAGTTCCCGACATCAAATTGTGTCAAAAAATTCATAGCCTAGAGGTTGTTAAAGATTTCTTATATCGTGCCATCGAGAAGGCTGGATTGTTGAACGTTGTATAGTAAGCCGAATCGTTGAGACGCCTTTTCTTTTCTTCTGCTTGTATTTTGTAGGTACTATCCTACATAAATAATGTCAACATGATTCTTCAAGCGAGATAAATAAAAAAATTGAATATTGGTAGATCAATTTATCGGTTTCATTTTGGTTAAATTTCGCAAAACAGTTTTATGCTCATGGTTTTTGATTTTATTTTTACATAATTTATTTGTATTTTAAATAGATTTATGCCTTGAAGGAGCCTTCGACTCTTTTATTTAAGTTTTAAAGTGTCCTGTACAAATATGTAGGTACTATATTACAAAATTTCAGTTAAAGAATTCAATGTTGTATTTTATTTGAATGTATTTTTGTGTAAATTTGCTTTTAAACAATGTACAGTAAAGAATAAATAAATAAATAAAAAAAATATCTTCCAACTAACCCGTTTAAAACTACATGGGATTAATCTAGGAATAAAATACAATTATTTGGTTTAATACGTACCTGCATTATTAAAGTGAGTCGATTTTCGACTTGTAATGTCTTTTTTGTGAGTTTGAAAAAGACATTCCATGTCGAAATTCGAGTCACCTTAATAAAGTATCTACTTGTGAAATCAAATAATAGCATTTTATTGACAATGTCCTAACAAGACGAAAGACATCTTCCTCGTCAAATAACATAACATGTGTAGACAATTCACACAGATCGAGCTAGTCCCAAATTAAGATAATATGAATTTTGTATTATTATTATTACTGACAATAAGACGATTCTTACAAGGATCATTACAGCTGAAGGCCAATGCGATCCCAGAAGAAAACATTAAACAATATCCGAACGATAACACAACTACAATATATCCTCGATTTTCCTTATAAATTCTGCATACGTCACGTTGAAGATATCAATCTCTCCAGCCAGACCATTAAACATTATGGGTACTAACGCGACGGTACACATATATACTTCAATCTTCCCTGGCCGGGAAAGAGCCCGGGACCTCGTGATTCAAAGGCAAGAGCGTTACCTTCACGTCACACCGACCACATTATAAATCAAATACTAGATTAAAACATTTGTTTTATTTATTTCGGTATGGAATTCTACTACTTAAACGCCGACACAGTGAATTAATTTTATTTTTTGATGTTAGATGTGTTTAGAATGTGATCTTAAGTACCAGCCTTTTTACAATATTCGTTGTAAAATACTGAAAAACTTAAAGAATAGAGTGGGAGATCTTTTCCTTGCCAGGAACAGCACATAGATGGAGTTCGTTGTTTTATTTGTATATTTATTTATAATATATTATTGTGTTTATATGTATGTTGTTTACGTACTAGCTATATTCGACGATACTACACCAAACTATTTGCGGGTTTGTGTTTCGCTATTTATAATAAATGTAAATACAATATTGTAAAAACATTACATTTCTAAACAAAAACTCGGTTTCACCGGAAAAAGTCAATAAGTCAAAATCTTATAAAATTTTATTTTTAATAATTTATTATTGAGATTATCTAGACTCTAGAGTTCGTTTGTTAACATTGTGACAAGACATTTGAAACATATTTGATATCAACAAAAACACTGTTTACTTTTCACTATTGATTTAATACTCGAGCACTTTCGTCAAATTAGCTTGACAAAAAATAATCTTAAAGTCACATGCAACAACAAATTTATGTAGGTATTAATTGTGTCGGTGCACACGTAGTAGAATAATTATTCCATAATCATGTAATTTGAAACACGTGTTTCTTTCTACTATAGATTATTGATTCCGAGAGAGACGTCTTTCCACTTATCAGGTCATTATCAATACTTAAAAATAGAAAAGAGGTAAGAAAGTAGGAGGAGTTAAGATAATGGTGGATGAGATAGTTTAACAATGGTGATGAATGGGGTATTTGAATATTTACAATATTTTTAATTTATTATTGTTTAATACACATTAAAATGACTGGTGCGAGTGGGACAGACTGAATATTTTTGTTAATATTTTCAAGTTATTATTTTTTCGATTCTTATATTAGTATGTCGGTATAACTGATTCTGATGTGGAAAATTGAGGGGCAGCATGGACCTGGTAGAAGGCAAACGTCTTGGCTGCGCAACATAAGAGATTGAACCGGAATAAGACGTGTGGGGTAATTGCTCAAAAAAATAGAGAAGCCTTTGCCAGAATGATTGCCATCGATGGGGGGGACCTGATACGGCACAAGAATCAGAAGATAGTGATAAATGATTGTGTAAAATAACTATATAAATTAGTGATGTAACGAATATTCGTATTCGCGTTCGCATTCGCGAATATTCGCAGATTTCAAAGTATTCGCAAAAAAATATGCGAATGTTTTGCGAATATTATTTTGGTAATAAAGTATCGGATATTCGATAAAAATACCGGTTACTTACCCGGTATCGGTACATTGTAGAAAAAGGTACTAAGAAAATATTCTTTAAGAAGAGTTTTGAAATATTTTAAATTCCTACACCATTTTGAAGATTTGGCGACGGGGGGGGGGGGGGTAGAAATTTTAATGTTAGAGCAATTGTAGAAAGTAAGTCAATATTCGCCATTCGCGAATGTCGTCAACAACGCGAATATCCAAAATCACACATTCGTTACATCACTAGACATTTAACACACGAAACTATCATATAAGGCATAGAAAAGACGAAGTCGCATTATTCGGTAGTGCCCTGGACGAGACTTGAAGCCACAATCCTCACCAAAACAATTAAAAAATAAATCAATATTGAATTTGACTGTTCGGAATATTGACGTGAAAACTAAGAATAATATGACTTGATTCCTTTCCCTAATGAACCATTGATTATAATGATAAATTGTGTGTGTTTGTATGTTTATTATATTTTTAAATATTTATATTGACCAATATGTATTAGTAATGTGCCAAATCTAGAATTTTGACATTCGGCTCGTCCAAACTGTTCGGTGAACGCAACGAACAAAAGTTCTGTCACTTTTTCTTCTCTCCATCAATAAAGGAAAGAAAAGAGAAGGTAAATAATTATTTTCTTCCTCATTTCTTTCCTTAATAGGCACACAGTTCGCTCATAGATTTTTATTTATAATATGTACCTAGATAGAGCACTCGTTTGTATTTTCATTGAAATAAAGTGAGGCACCATTTTTCGGCACTTTTGACAGAACGGTTGGAAAAAGAAGTGTGGTAAATCGCTAAAAACGTTGACAACAACTTCAAAAAATTTCCAATTACGTTTATACAAATGTGAAAATGATATATTTATATGAAAATGCGAGAAATAGTCCATAAAATGTAGGAAACACACCACACGCTTTCGCCAACCGTTCTGTCAAAAGTTCATAGATTTTTTGCCTCACTTTTGTAAACGTGTAAGGGTTCTAGGTTTCGTATGGAATTCTGTGAGTCTGCTGTCTAATGGCTGCTCCACTTGTGGGCGATGCCGTGAATGAATTAATAATTATCAACATACAGAGCGCGAATTATCGCACAAACGCGATTTTTACCCTCTTAACCAAACTTTCGAGAGACGATGGTCCTCGATGGCGACCGGTGTGGCGCGGAGGCTAACGCACTTGCCTTTGAGTTACGAAGTCCCGGGTTCGATCCCCGGCCAGGGCAAAATGAAGAATGACCTTTTTCAAATTGTCCTGGGTCTGGGTGTTACATGTATATATTGTGTTTAGTGCATTGTATATATAATATATGTGTATCGTCGTGTTAGTACCCATAATACAAGATTCATATCTTAGTTTGGGACTAGCTCGATCTGTGTGAATTGTCTATACATGTTATGTTATGTTATTGAATCATGTTTCGAGAATGTACAATAATAGTCAGCCAATAAGAATAATAATAATAATAATAATAATAATCTTTAATGCACAAAATTAGTATACAAAGAAGAAAAAAAAAACATACTGTTAAAGAATACTGTTATTTCGTTCAAAAGGATTTCGACGGCCTGGACGTCCCTCTTTCACAATACACCATTCCTATGACAACGGTGACGTCATCAGAATTTTAAGAATGTTAGTTATTATTGATTTAGTTGGAATAAGAGATCGCACCTTTGCCATAAACTCGTCCTGTATTTTTTTAAATAAGATTGTATCTGAATTTTTGTTATAAATCCAGATACAACTTTATACACCTTTCACAGTGAGCTTAAAACTTGTATTGTGAAAGGGGAATTGACGACACCTGGGATCGAACCACGCACCTCTTGTTCTTAAGACTGTGGCTCTACCGACGAGTTCAAATTACATACCTACAATATATGTTTTTTTTTTTTTTAAAAAGATATATCTGGGTCTTGTCATAAGCCAAAATACAACCTTATACACCTTTCACAGTAAGCTAAAAGCTTGTGCCGTGAAAGGGGAGTTTGCAGGAATCTGCGATCGAACCACAGACCCCCTGTTTATGAGGCCGAGACTCTACCTCCAGGCTACCGACGAACTTAAATAATTAATTGTATTTAATTTGAATGTATACCTTATTTGGAATTGATTGTATTTAATTTGAATGTATACCTTATTTGGAATTGATTGTATTTAATTTGAATGTATACCTTATTTGGAATTGATTGTATTTAATTTGAATGTATACCTTATTTGGAATTGGTTGTAATAAATGTAGAGTAGAGAATGAATAAATAAATAATATCGAGGTAAGACGTGATTCAATTGACACAGAGGACCTTTTGAATAGAGGAATTTGATTACTGCTTTGTGTCCCCGAGAGGAGCGTCAAAGGGCGAAGGAAAGTGAATTGAAACTAATTTTCCAAGATAAGACCAACATTGACAATATTCGTACATTTTTTTGCGAAGGTAAATATTTGGCCCATCACTAGAATGAATGTTTGTGTAAATATGTTTGTGTGTATCTAAGTGAGTAAAATATGAGCTAGTATTACATGCAAGGTACCTACCGTATATTATAACCATATTATTATTATCATTACCACATTGTTTGAACTAGGAACTAGTTATAAACTCGGGTTCGCCAAGGAAATGAATCATAAATAGGATATAATTTATCATCGTCACCATCACGCCTCTTCCCTTGAAGGGCAGACAAAAAGGATTGAGCGCTTTTTGATTCTCGGACCGCCACGTTTTTTCGAGTACGCTTTCTTCCAGCCAAGCATAATTATTATCTTTATATTGTCATTATATACTCATTCTTTCTATGGGCATACACAAAGGACCATAAATAATAGTTTAATACTATAACTACTATAAAAACAATAAAACTTATTCCAAAATTTAATTTACTCCATATAAAAAACATGTGAGTTGTCAAAATTAAACCTATCAATCGATGGTTCATGGTGGTAGTTCATTACAAATTTCCTAGCAGTTAGGTGTAAGAATTGCACAGTCACTTTTGCTTGATTTTTATTGTTGAAAACATATTTTCTCGTATTTGCAATATTGTAAAAAAGCAATGCTTAAATGAGGTTCAAATTATTTTCGGTTTTTTATGAAGTCTTACAATGTTTAACAGGCAAGATAGAGGGACGTCGGGGGGCTGGCAGAAGGCAGACATCGTAGCTGCGCAATATACGAGATTGGACTGGAATGAGAGGTGTGGAGGAGTTATTCCAGACAGTGCAGGACCGAGAAGCCTATGCCAGAGTGATCGCCAACGTCGGGGGGACCTGACAGGGCACCTACAGAAGAGGATAAAGTGTTATTGTAATGTCTAAATATACATAATATATGGACAATTTTTGAAGTGCCTTTTACTCATAGCATGACCTCAAGGGCTCCGTATTGTGCGTTTATTGTCCGAAGTTCTCAGCAAAAAAGTGCGTTTTCAGCTTTTGCTAATGCTCTCTCCATTCGTCTCCTCCCGTAGACATAGAGGCAACTTGTTCCAGAGTCTAAGACTCGCAACACTACACGCTCCCAACTCCAAAGCCCGGCCTGCGAGATCGAGATGACTAAAAAAACCTGCTTTTTGATTCACTCATTTTTATTCACTGTGTCTGTGTTTAGGTAGTAGAATTCCATATCGAAATAATAAAACAAGTGTTTTATTCTACTAATGGTTTATTATGTGAGAGAGACGTCTTTCGTCTTATGAGGACATTATTGTCTGTATCAGGCAAGTATTCGATACTTTTACCGAATGTCTGATACGTTTTATGTCTGATACATACGACCATTCAGCAACCTCGCTCGTATTTCAAATTACGCGTATATCAAAGCAAATTTCTCCACTGAAATTCATTGAACTGCCATTAATCCGTTCCAGCCTCCAAAATGTCACCCCAGTTATTTCAGTTACGTGTTTTTGAATAAGAAAAATGTATTTATAAATAACAAATATTGCACAAAAACATAATAAAAGAGAATGTAAAGAAATAAACTAGATTTATAAAGTGTAAATACTTTCGCTTAATTTTCGTTATTGCTTTTCTCTTCACAAGTCTTTGCCATTTTCGCCACGCTTTTCTCACTTTCACCTGTAAACCGTTTCAAAAAATTATGTCCAAGGGGGTTTGTTTCTTCTTCCCTTCCAGAATGTTCCGGATTTTTTAAAAAAAAAAATATATATATCATTGTTTTTGTTGATGAGTTAGGCAAGTGTCATTAAATAGCTCGTATCCCAAAATTTATTCGTATTTCAAACCAGAAAATCGTTCGCTCGACGGTTCGTTCCTCAAAATGTCCCGGCTCGTAGATCAAGGTATCACTGTATATATTTAATGAGATCTTATAGGTAACCCAACAAAGAGTCTCGAAATTTCAAACTGATTGTGGTTCAAGTCTTGCTAAAGGCCTACTGATCCTTCACCTAGATCCAACATTACTATTATTATTATTATTACTGACAATAAGACGATTCTAACAAGGATCATTACAGCTGAAGGCCAATGCGTACCAAGAAAAAAACCTTAAACGATATCCAAACAACAACATAACTACAATATTCCCTCAATTTCTCTAACAAATTCCGCATACGTCACGCCAAAGATATCGATATAGTCAGACCATTAAATATTTGAATAGCCCTTCCTACTGGGGACTTTGCCGATGTTTGTTCGACTTGTATAAAATAGCATCTCTGGAATCGCCCGGTGATACCCTTGCAGGGTTACTCTTGACACAATCTAAAAATTATGATCTAAATCTTGTATTGATCTTAATCATACGATGCGCGAAGAAACTAGTAAAAAATATGTACGTGCATACCAATCCATGTATTTTTTACTATATAGTCCCTTCGCGCGTTGATTAAGATCAATACAAGATTAAGATCGTATTTAGATTGTGTCAAGAGTAGCCTTGCATTTCTATTAATCAATCTGTTCATTAACCCTCCCCCTAGATAAAAATCCTTAAATATAAAGGTATATATATTCAATGGTGTATTTGAGTTTACCAGAAATAAAACAAAAAAATAAAACAAATGAAAATGAATCTGGATATGTAAAAAAATACATTTTTGACACTCTAGTCACCAGCAGCGCTCTTGGGATGGCGGCAAAAAACCTCGCCAAAGACAAAAAGGTCGAAGACTCAGAGGCATAATAAAAATGCTTTAGACGGATCAAATTAAGCAGGGTGTGACTTTGTCAATTTACGATGCACTCCACCTGGTTGAGAACAGAAGAGGGTGTCGCAGGGTTGTCCATGAGGGGCTATCTGGAGATTCAGTCTGGACCTTGAGAACTGAAACTTCAACTGAAGATAGTTTTTTTCTAATCCTTATTATTTGAGACTACAATTAGGTTACTGTCTCGACCATATTTTGAGTGAGAAATTAGAATGCTAATTATAAGGGACAAATTTGTAGAATCATAAGCGATGTATTCAGAACTTATCAGTAACTCAATTTGCTATATTAAGTAGGTACTAGCTGACCCAGCAAACTTCGTACCGCCTAACAATCAATGAATGATTGATATTTTTAATCTCTTTACAAACTCCCATAATTGTCCAAGTGTGTCATCGTATAGTGTCAAAAAATTAAATTAATTTATGTTGAACAATTATACTTAACTCAGATTTGTTTATAAATTATCTGCTATACCTACGTAATATATGTAGGTACTAATAACTAATTTATTTTTCACACACCCTTTCAGCCATGGATGGACCTTTTTGGGGCGAAGTGCGAAAATTGCTTTTTCAAATGGTGTTTTTCAAAAATGCACATTTAAAAATATAAAAAGCACCATAATTTTTCTAATTTTCGTATCCCGTGGAGCACCCGGTAAAGAATTGGTTTCCCACTGTTCTCCGTAAGTTTTCGAGTCTCCTGTAAAAGCCAAGTGTTCGAAAAAATTAAGACATCTTACATCTTAAATTCAGCGATGAGGTTTGCCACCCATCCTGAATGTCTTGTTTGTATATCGACACGGAGAGGACAGCTTTCATGTTTATTACATGTAGCTGGTCTGCTGGCTACCCCACTTGTGAGATATGCCGTGATGGTATAACATATTAAAACATAACAATTTTTCTTATTTTTTGTACTACCTAACTATTTTTAGAGCTTTTTTTTTTGTGAATGTTGCATTGCAGTAGAATTTGGAGGAAGTGAAAAAGGTATGTGTAAGAATGGATCAATATGACGTTTTGTCTCCTTTGCCTACCCGTAAGGGATGCCACATAAGGGGATAGAATGTCATTTTTTAAATATAAGTGCATATTACGAATATTTTGTTATACCACACACTTTATAATATTATGTTCGAGTACATTATATTCCATTTGCGTTTGTGTACATAAGAACAAAAACTATATTTATATCTGCAATTTGTTTGTGTATTAGTGTACCTATATATGTGTGTGTTTGTGTGTTTGTATCCAAGCAAACGGCGGCGGACAGGGCTGCAACAAGGAAGAAGCACTGAAGAGATACTGTATGGAGATAAGGTACAAGAGGGCGACAAATTGAATAAAATTTATAAGTAAATACGAGTATCTCAAAATATTAATATCTAAACCAAAGATATACTAGATAGGTAATTCAAAGAAAAAATCGGTCCTACAGCCGATCAAATTTTACAGCCAGTTTTAAACCAGCGCAGCGTCCGTTGAGACGGTTTGTTAGACAGCGCATAACCATTATCAATGATATAGAGTGAGACAGCATAATATTATTATTGTTATTATTAATGCGTTAAGTTGGAACACAAATATTCCGCAATAATGTACTGGGGCCCTATTCTCCAATCTCGATTGATAAATGTCACCTGTGAGATATGTCGATTAAAAAACTCGCACGAAAAGTCGAATGGCAGTGTACGACCCTATTCTTGACGCCATTCGAGATTTAAACGGTCGACATTCGAGAAGCTACCGGCAACGTCGCACTTTTTGTATGTGGTCATCGAAAAATTACATTTATTTATACCTTTTTTCAAGAGATGGCGCTTTCGTGTGGAGAGGCACGTGACGCGCAAGATGGCGCATTTATATGAGGAGTCACAATCAATATCGAACTTTTCGTTATATTTTTATTTAAACTAAAATACTTTATAAATCCGGCATCACTTCATTTTATTTTTATACCGTATGCGAAATGTAAACAACCATTGAGTGTCTCACAGCGGCCATTTTTATCAATTTTTGACATGTCGATTGGTGTGACATTCATCTCGAGTGGTAAAACACCATTCGAAATATTCTCGCATGATATCGTGCGACACTTGTCGTCCACGACTTTCAAGAATAGGGTTTTTAAGAAATCGATCGAAAGTAATAAAATCTCGCTTGCGACATCCGTCAATCGAGATTGGAGAATAGGCCCCCTGAATTGCAGGTCTAGTATATCTATGATCTAAACATACATTTTCTCTCACAGCATCTCTTGTTGGGAGGGTAGAAAGGATTAGCGCCATTACGATTTATCCTTACATACCTATTATAGGTACTTGTTTCGCTCATTTTATACTATTTCTAATACATGTGATAGAATCCTTCGGAGAAATGGCCTCGATGAAGATGACATAAGGAACGGATGAATATTATAACCTCAGAACCACAAGAGCCGACCCCAACAGCCTTCAGCGGCAATAAGTTGGGACAGTGCCAGGAAGAAGAAGAAGCACGCCGTTTTCTCTTACTTAATACGCTGCCGTACTTGAGAATTTGGTCTACATGGTCAAACTACATGTAGGTACATACAATATACGAGATTATTGTAAGAACTGTATTGGCATATGGATGTGAGGTTCTTACACTGACGGCAAAGATGGCTGAAATGCTGAATATATTCGAAAGAAAGATCTTGAGGAGATTATATGGACCAGTGAAAAGAGGGAAACAGTGGCATGAAAATGGAAGTTTTCAAAATAAACGCAAACTCAATCAATGAGAGCTTATTATGTTTTGTTACATTATAGAACACAGATATTTTAGAATGTGGGCATTTGTGTTCCTGAATTTGCTCCTATATACTAGCAATAAACTCACTATATCAAAATCTATGTTGTGTATTGTATAATGAGAATATGTTGATAAAAATACGTATGTTTGTTTTAATATTAAATAAACAAATACGTGAATAAAAGATAAACAAAAAATGTTTATGTAAACACAACACACACTCATATTATATAGATGTATATACAAACATGTTTGTGTGTTATGTGCGATTATACAATACATATTATAATTATTATCGTTTACTAGTACACAACCCGACTTCTTTACCAGCACGGCATAATATACCAAAAGTGAGGTAGCCAGCATGTAATAACAACACGCAAGTTGTCATCTCTGTGCCAAAAAAATGTAAATAAGACATTCAGGATAGGTCGACCGGTGTGGCGCAGAGATAACGCTCTTGCCTTTGAGTCACGAAGTACCGGTTTACCGAAATCGATCGCGATTTTAAAATATCAAGTAACGGATGTGCATTGTAGAATATTTAAAAAACCTTCAAAACGAAAGAAGTCTCTCTCGGAATGAATAACCTAGGTATAGTAGAAAGAAACACGGATGCAAGAAGAGAGTTGTGGATAGAATGCGTGTGTAAATAAATTGAGATGGTTTGGTCATGTGGAACGAATGGAATAGAAAAGAATGACAAAGAGGATATACTTGTCCAAAAGGAGGGGTGTGAGGAAGCGCGGGCGTCCGAGAACTACATTTCTTGATCATGTAGATCATCAAGTTTTCAAGTGTCCTGCTACCAATAATAATACTGTAAAATATTAGCAATATCTACAATTCAGTAAAGAAGTATATTGTCAATGTCATACATTCCAATCTTTTGTCAAGTCAATAGAACTAATTATATAAAATGTAGAGACTCTGGATCTTGTTTCCTTTGGATGTACAATTCGTTAGGACCATGCTGGTCTCTATGATATCATGGATGATGTGAACAACCTTTTCATATGACTCAATATACTATCTACGAACTCGCGATCCAGAGGTAGGTACCTACCTGGAGGTTTGATACTTCGAAATAATTCTAATAAAAAAGTTGAACATAAATTGGATTTAAATTACCTACTATACAATAAAAAATACATTAAAATGAATCTTGGTTTGCAATAATATGTCAAACATGCCCTCACATGTCTCATATGTTGTAAAGGTGGAATGAGTCTTGTCATACAGGAGATCTAAGGTTGGAGAATTTTATACAGTATTGCACGCGGGATGTTATATTTATTGCACAACGAGGACGATCTAAATGTTTATTACATACAGTTTTTTTTTTTTAAAAGATATATCTGGGTTTTTGATATAAACCCAAATACAACCTTATAAACCTTTCACAGTAAGCTACTAAAAGCTTGTGTCGTGAAAGGGGAGTTTGCCGGCACCTGGTATCGAACCACGGACCCCATGTTCACGAGGCCGAGACTCTACCTCCAGGCTACCGACGAACTCTAGTTAGTCCACTGGCTTGAGATTTGATTAAGATTCTGGGTTAAAGAATTTGAACTCTTAATCTTTCGTGTGAAAGTCCGAGACACTGCCACGAGTCTCACTACAATTTCTATACAAAAATACAAATTTGTTGAATGCACATGTAAAATAATGAATAATTTACTTACTAATTGTGTCATAAGAGGCGAAGATGATGAAAAAACAAGATTATTTATTGAAGTATTGTCCAAACTATAAAATAAAAACAAATAAATCTATCGTAACACAGTCGTGTAAATCAGTTGAAACGATCACCGTCAAATTAACAAATAATTATAAAGAAAAAAACAAATGATAAAAGAATAAAATAAAAAAGTAGTGTTCTTATTTCAAAATTTAAACAAAATGAAAGAATGCAATACATTGTTCTAAATTCAAATCGAAAATTTGAATTTCAGTAGTTGTTGTTCTTTTATTTGAATATTGTGTTGAGAGGCGCGCGCTTATGAGCGACGCATTGGCGGGAATATGAAACTTGGAAAACTTGCGGAAATTCCGTGAAAACTCTCAAAAGATGCTTAAAATTGTGTTAAAAATCGTTAATTCCCGACATTTCGTTATATTTTGTTGTTATTTATTTATATTTATGTTTATTTATATATATATTTATTTATTGATCGTAAATAATTAATAAAGAACAACAATATAAAATAAATATGTTAAGTACAAAATTTGGAACTCATGAGCGGTAAAACTGTTTTTGTATCGTAAAAACGACATAATTGTTTATTATTTATGTATTTATTTATTATTATAAATAATAATAAACAAATAGTAAATAAAAATAAAAGGTAAACAAAATTTCAATTTTTTTGAATTTGGAATGTGTTCCCTACTCTGTTTAGTGTTTATGTTGTATCACTGGCGCGCGACGCGGCTCGCGAACAAAATACCGACTGTGTTGCTAGCCAAAGCAAAACAACATTGCAGAAATAAGCAAGCAATATTTAACTAACACCAAGCAATGGCGGGTACTTTAGTTTACATGATACACAGCTGTAATACAAATAATATAAACATAATGGTCGGGAGATGGCGGTGCGCGCGCGATCTAGATCTGAAAGAGACTCCGCTATACGACAGAAAGAGATGCAGCGTGCGCGCGCACTGAGGATGTGTCCTCGCGAGGTGAAACTGTGGGAGAGGTAGAGAGTGCGGGCACACTGTACAACTGTATGGGAGAGCGGGAAACTGCAGAGATGAACAACTATTTGAATTTTCATTTCTTCAAATCATTTTCCATTAAATATGGAACGAATATTCGACTCGCACTCGAATAAACATATCGCATTCGAGTTAACTAAAACTCGATGCATGTGTAACTGAGTAATATCATGTCGGTTAGGAGCATATGAGATTTTTTTTGTCTTTACATGTTTTGTGTTTAGTGCATTGTATGATATAAGTGTGTATGGTCGTGTTGATTGGTGGTTTACCTACCCCATAATACAAGTATATAGTATATTAATTTGGAGCTAGCCCGATCTGTATAATATTATACTATACCTTCATGCCGTTTCTCAATTAGGGTAGGCAGAGATAACAGAAAACCATATAAATCTATCCTAACATACTTACTTTGCTTCCTCCACATTCTTGTGTAAATCATCTGCTGAGATCGTGTCTTCCTGTGATAAGCCACACTTCTCATCGATTGTATTTTATTGGTTGTTGTGTATCGCCATCTCGCCTGGTTTTTAATACTCTACAATCTCGTCATTAAAAACTTCACCACCTCGATTACACCTGGTGGAAATTCCATTTTTCTAAACTAATATTATTAGATATTACATATGTATTATTTATGCATTATGTCTCTTGACTGTTTCTTTTTATTTGTATTATTTGTAAAGGCTGACTAAATAAATAAAATAAATAAATAAAAATATCTCATTTATTATCATTGTACAACATTAAAGTGTCGTTTACGTGCTAAAGCACCTCAAGGACACTGTACAATTAATAAATTCTAGGACATTACATCCACATCATATTATAAATATAAATAAATTAAACGAGAATCTCGGATACATAAAGATATCCACGTCAGAAGTTACATATTATATTGTATTACATTAAATATTTAGGATACAATATTTATCCACGTCAAAAATGAAAAACAGAATACAATATTTAATAGTACTTAAAAAAAATAAAAAAATTGAGGTCCATTGAATGTCTTAAGAACCGCAGTCTGCCTAAGCTCAAGAGGTAATACATTCCAGAGGTTGGGTCCCGCCACAGAAAATGCTCTATCACCGTAATTTATTTAACAAATAATATTTGAGTCTACATTTTTATAATAACATAAAATTTACAATAAAATATGAAACATAACATAAAATAACAAAAACAATAATAAATATTTATATTTTATTCATAATTATAAAATATTTATTTATTTATTTATTTATTTCAATTTTACAGGATACATACAGTTGATACAAAAAATACAATGGTCTATAACATATTTAGCAATAAGCAAACCAGTGAAGATCCCTATATTACCCTCATGTGCTCTACAAACATACATAACTAAACACAACAGATAAATCAACAAACAACAATTACAATAGAATAGAGTAAATTATGTAAAAAAAAATCAATAGAATAATGCTCACAAAGCAATAATCGTAGGATTAAACAATAAAACAATAAGCAATAAAAACAATACAATGAGTCATGAAAATAAAATTAAAAATATAAAAATATCATATAAAATCTCTCAAAATTTAAAATTCAAAATTTAACATCATTTAAAATTCAATATTAAAATTTGTCATAAGCAAATAGGAATAATAATTATCCAACACATGCAAGAAATAATTACCACCTATAAAACAAAACATAAATATTTAAATAAATGTATATAGGTATCTACAAAATATAGAATCTCAACATTATTCGAGTGAATTCTCCCGTGATGGCCAATGAAATATTATTATTATTATCATCTTAAAAACTGCATCCTACACACAAACTATATCAGCTTTTGGCCAAGGCGATCTCAGAAGGAAAAAAACATTCGTTATAAGAAAAAACAAAAGAAAGAGAGAAAAAAAAACACTAAAGCGACATTATCAAAAAAAATAATAGATTTATAGTATGGTCTCTATTCTGGCGATGAAGTCATTGTGAAAATGAAACATGTAAATATTAACATGAACATTCAAATTTCCTGTTGTTTGTTAAATTTGTCTCAAGGTCGGGGTTTTCAATATCGATTTGTTTCTTTGTTTAATTTTTTTTTGTGGTGATTTCAAAAATATTTTAAAATAAATTTTATTTTATAATAAGTCCAAATGTGTTTACATAATACGCAAAACAGCCAAAAATCACATTAGGCTATGTATGTATAATTTTGTATCTTATTTTTAATTCAATAAATTTAAAAAAAAAAAACGAGTTTCGTACCCCTGTCGGGCGTAGCACCCATTCTCTTCTCTTTTCCTCTGCCCACCCCTAACTGGATGCAGATACAAGACCATTAGCTATTGCTGTATGCTGCCATGGTCCTACTTACCCCCTTACACCACCCTTCAGCCCCCCCACCTGTTATTATTATTATTGGTGTTGCTAATATTATTATTTCTCCTGGTACAATACTCTGTGAGGGAGAGGGAGGGAGAGACGCTTCGTACGACGACGCCAACGCCTTGTATTGCAGCAGCGACACGTCGAGACGCTTATCAGAGACGTGAAGATATCAGGTAAAATGCGGTGCCATCATGAGCGCTTGTTGAAATAAAAGACGCTTCCGTTGTTACTGTAACACATAAAATATTTCTAACATGGTATTGGCGAAAAGCTTGTCTGGCTGTCAAACCAATATATGTGTTTAATTATAGATATAAATAAATAAATAATTATAATAAGATTAACGTTTGTCAAATATCTTCATCATCGTCACGCCGATTCCCTTTCGGGGTAGACAGATAGAATCGAGCGCCACTTATTCCTATCTTTGGATACATTTTTTAACTTTCATTGTTTCTTTTTTATATTATACACGTATAGCCTTACATTCCGATACTGCTTGTTAATGGTCTGAATTGTTTTATTTTTATTTCTACTACTACTACTTCTATCCCATCACGGTATATCCCACAAGTGGGGTAGCCAGCAGACCAGCCACAAGCAATAAACATGCAAGCTGTCCTCCCTATGCTAACAAAAAAATAAAACATTCAGGATGGGTGGCAAACCTTATCACTGCTGAATTTACGATGTAAAATGTCTTTATTTTTTTAACACCTGCCTTTTACAGGACACTCGCAAATTTACGGAAAAGAGTGAGTTCTTTGCAGGGTGCTTCTCGGCTTGTGATATATATGACCGTTTCTTTAATTTTAATTTTACTAGCGATAAACTCTGTACATTGAATAATTTATTGTATAACTGATATTTTTACGATACCTTGTATTGATTTGAATGAAAGGAGAGTCTTCATCCTGGCGATAAAGTCATTGTATGTTATGTTGAAAATAATATCAACATGAACATTCAAATCATTAAATAGTTTTGTAATCTTGCCGACAGGAGAATTTAAGATTATGTTTGTTCTGCTATCCTGTGGTTAATAAAGCATTTGCTGTGGAGAACGATTGTACAATATCGGAACTAAGATGTGTCAAGTATGTCTATAGGTATAATTAAAAAAATAATTGCAATCATTAAATTCCCGATGCCATAATATGGTATTTGTCTCCCTTTATCTTACACAAAGGGATTCAAAGAGTGTTGCTCCTGACTAGTGATAAGTATGCAACCTTTAGAGCATGTAATAAAAAAATAAATCTTTTGATATCTTTAGATAGCTAACGGAGTTGTTCCGTGGTATCCTCGGTAAAGAATAATATGTATCTTCAGTAGTGATCTTATGGTGGGTGAACAACCTACACTGTTCTCTCTGTCTATCCTATTGTAGATACACCCATCTAAAGGGGTAAATATAACTGTGAGTATCACAGATATCCCACAAGAGGAGGATATGATTTTAGAATTCCTAAACTAAGATTAGCGGGAACCTCAAATAGTTTGTTTTGCAAAGGAATAAAACTATATAGCGATCTTCCTGCGTCCATTAGGCAGGCTAAGAATATTTTTTTATTTCGGAGATTATGGCGCCTCCGTTGTGGACAAGATTTGTTAAGTGTAGAATTTCGGATAAATGGAAGTCCTCAGACTTCTGCGCTATCCGGGTGGTCGGTGGGTCCTTCAATGTATATTTCGGAGATTGTGTATATTGCATGTGAGAGAGAAGTTCTAATGGAGGTTTTTTCTATGTTTTCTATTTTATACAAAAAATAGATATAAGTAAATATTATAGTCAAAAATAGTATTAAGATTAGAAAATAGAAAATGTTCATATAAATTATAAAAAATGAATTTTTTTTTTCTAAATATATAAATATAAAATATTCGTCGCTTCGACTGCAAAAGACTGAATATATTGCTTTTTCTTTGCTGGAGACATAAACGCTAGAAAAAATAATATTATATTTGGTCAATGGATATTTTTATACATCAGCCTCGAACAAGATCCCTTATACTAGTCTTATCTGCAATGCTTAGAAGCCTCGTAAAGCATCTTCACCCGTGGCCCTGTAAAAATTTATTCGCCCGGGATCTCGCAAATTTAGGACAGTCACTGGATCTCCTTCTCTATACCGTGAGTTTTCCGGCGTCCTGTAAAATTTAGGAATTAGTAAAATATTTCCAGCAATACAATGACCACAAGGATCAAATTCTCAAAGACGATACCGAATGCTAAATAAAATAAATCGGCATGCATGTATAAGAAACTTCAGCATGCATGTGGAAGAAGTGAAAACAGTGTAAAAGTAAAAGTCAGGTCACATTAGCGTTCCGTCCTCTCTGCTTACACCGCAAACGGCGTCAACATTAGATTATATATTGTATTTTATATAAAAAAAAACATATATCTGGGTTTTTATAAGAAACCCAAATACAACCTTAACAGTAAGCTAAAATCATGTGTCGTGAAAGGGGAATTTGCGGGCACCTGCAGGGTTACTATTGACAAAACTAAACACGATCTTAATCTAGTCTTGACCTTGATCATACAACGCACGAAGGGACTATGGTCAAAAACACTGCGCTACCGCTAACGAAAGATCGATTTGCGTGTATTTTTGGCCAATAGTCACTTCGTGCGTCGTATGATCAAGATCAAGACTAGATTAAGATCGTGTTTAGTTTTGTCAAGAGAGTAGCCCTGCTGGGATCGAACCACGAACCCCATGTTCACGAGGCCAAGACTCTACCTCCAGTCTACCTACGAACTGAAATAACTAAGAGAGATAGGGAATACAAAATAACAAGACATAATTCATAAGATTTAGAAAATATATCTATACTAAAAATGTATTTAAATAATCTTGCATATAACTAAACAACTCGATGTATAAATACAACATTCTATATAGTATGCATATGTATACCGGAGTTAAACAACACTATGTCATGAGACACCATTTCTCTACATGGCCGTTCAACATGTTTTAAAAAAAATATAGTTGGTTCTAACCACAGAATTCCATACAAAAACCTAGAACCCTGACTCGTTTACAAAAGTGAGGTAAAAAATCTATGAACTTTTGACAGAACGGTTGGCGAAAGCGTGTGGTGTTTCTTACATTTTATGGACTATTTCTCGCATTTTATAAAAATATAATATCATTTTTACATTTATATAAACGCAATTCGACATTTTTTGAAGTTCTTGTCGACGGTTTTAGCAATTTACCACACTTCTTTTCGCCAACTGTTCTGTCAAAGTGCCGAAAAATGGTGCCTCACTTTATTACAATGAAAATACATACGAGTACTCCATCTAGGTATTATAATTATTTAAAAATCTATGGTTCTATCGTGTTATTAGCTAATGCCCAATACTGTCCAAAATGATTGTGGGTAATTAAATAAAGTGCAGAGTGAAGAATGAAGATATCAGGAGAATGGGTGGATGTGAGAATAGTGTTGTTGATAGAATGCGTATAAATACGTAAGTTGCGATGGTTTGGACATGTGGAGCGAATGGACGATGAAAGGATGACAAAGAGGGTGAATTTATCTAAAAGAGGGGGTGTGAGAAAGCGCGAACGTCCAATAACTACGTGGTTTGACCACGTGGATCAAATCTCAAAGACATTTGCGTGTTGAGTAAGAGGTATCCAGGTGTACTGTGTGTCTCCTTTGTAGCTATTAAACACATCTATTACATGTTCAAATGGTAATGTTTTGCTTCGACAAATATTGGATATATTTATTTTTATTTATGAATATCACAAAACACATAAAACGCATTTTCAACAAAAATAAATAGGTATGTCATCAAAAATATTAAATAATAAAGATGATAACAATAATATTAATATATACGTAAGTCAATTTGGCTTCAAAATTCGACATAGTATAGTTTTGCTTCCACATATTCATAGATACAGAAGCTTTTATTTCAGGATAGAGGGTGTTTCAGGAAGCTCTTAACAGCGAGTGGAGGGTAGAGGGTGATATAGTATTGTAGTTAGGAGTAGGGGAGGTTCTATACAGAGGCTGAACGCGTCACTTATGAGCGGGAAACATCAACGGTGTTCAGGACGTATAGACGCTAAACCACGATTTTTGAAGGAAAATTTAATATTAATCCCGTGGAGTCCCCGGTAAAGAATATCTCTTCCACTCTTTTCAGCAAGTTTTCCAGTATCCTATAAGAGGCATATGTTCATAAAGCCTCATGTATAAGCGATCTTGTAATGGTATTAATGAATAGTGTTTTTTTAATACACTAAACAGCAAAAGTCTTTTTTACAAAGCACTAAAATTAACAATGTTCCAACACGACGAAATTTTCGTTAATAAATCAAATAGTAGAATAAAACATTTGTTTTATTTATTTCGCACTACAAAGTCAGTATAAATTCATCTATCTATCTATTCCCTCACGCCGTATCCCAAGTGGGGTAGGCAGAGAGAACGGAACGCCATATAGATATCTTCTTATATACCTACTTCTATCGCTTCTTCCTACATTCATACAATTTCACATGCACGCACGTCGAAAGTGACTATTGGCCAAAAATACGCGCATACCGATCGCGCGGTAGCGGTAGGGTGGTATTTTTGACTATAGTCCCATCACGCGTCGTAAGATCAGGATCAAGACTAGATTAAGATCGTATTTACATAGATTGTGCCGAGAGTAGCCCTGCAGACCATTAAACATTTGAAAAGTCCTTCCTTCTGGTGACTTAACAATATTAATGTATACATCATTATCTGGTACATTCTTGTGGTTATATCACATAATACAATCATAATTATTTAAATTTAGGTAATAAAAATAAAAAATATAACACCGTATAACTTACACTAATTAATATTTTGCTTAAAAGCTTTTCGGACATACGTCCATCTTCAGTAATAAATATCTTATAACAGTTATATTTATTACTGAAGATGGACGTATGTCCGAAAAGCTTTTAAGCAAAATATTAATTAGTGAAAGTTATACAGTGTTATATTTTTTATTTTTATTACCTAAATTTAAAAATGAGCTTTCATAGTGTTACCTCTTCAAAAATAGAAAAGTCATAATTATTTATTTATTTATTTAAACACAATATACGGCAATTGCCTTTATAAGTATACAGATAAACTTTATAATATCACACAATCATTCAACACATGTACAAAAATATAAAAACAGACAAAAAATACTCCAGTTCAAGTCAAAAAATAAAAATGAAAATTTAAATACAAATACAATAAATTCATTAAAAGACAAATTTTAGTCACTAGTCAAGATATTAAAAAAACAAAAAATAATAATAATAATTTTAGAACTGCACAAAAATACATGAACATGAGAAAATCCACTAGGTCTGATCTGAAAGAAGCGATTCTATTATTTTAAACCTACATATATTCTAACAGAGATGTGACAAATACGTCTACAACATCCGCATATTTGTTTCCAAGACGCTGCAATCTGTTGACAGACGAGTTAAAATCATAAGAAGTGTTGGAACTATTACAATAAAAAGGTAAAGCCTGTCGAGTAGCCCTTATGGGAACATGAAAATTTAACTTCAACAATATATCTGGACAATCAAGATTCCTCATGTAAATGTTGAAAAATACTATCCTCAGCTACCGCGTAATTGGTATGCACGTATTTTTGACTAAAGCCACTTTGCGCATCCCAGGTTAAGATCAGACAAGATTAAAATTGTATTTAGATTGTGTGCACCACACTAGATTTAAGTTTAATGAAGGATAATGTAGTCCCTTAATATAATAATAAATACGGAAAAAGAACATTTCAATATAACGTACCAAAAATACTTAATATGATGCCGGCATCTATTAAAAAATGTAAGAGTAAAAATATTGCAAAAAAATTTGTCAAGGAATGGTTAATAAAGTGTGGATTTATATATAACTAATAATTAATTTTGTATTTGGGTTAATGTAGTATTAGGTTAATATAATATGTACCTATATAATACGTTGTAAAAGAACATGCCGACAAATCTTTTAGATTTGTCGTGACTCACTAAGTTGTATGTATTTTCATTTTCGTATTATGTTGATTAAATAAAACTAATAAAAGTGTCTACTTACACTTTCATATTTATGTAGACAGTTGATTGATTTAGCCCTCGATAAGGACAGAATATCGTTGCCGTGGAGGTGAAGTGATCCAAGCCACACTTTTTTGAAAAATGAGTTAAGTATGCAGTTTTGTTCAGAAAACCACGGAGAATATAGTGGTGAAGAGAAATAAGTGATTTGATATTCTCAAAGGGCATTTTTGGAAGATTTTAAAGAGATGTCAAGTATTTTTACATCATTTCAAGTGTGTGTTAGAGCATTTCACTAACAAATAGTTCAATTAAATTATAGAAGTGAAAAGATTCAAGCCGCATAGCGCCTAACTTTCCATACAACTTTTTTACAGGTGGATCTTTCTCAGCTACAGTGGTGAAATAACCCAAGTGATAAATTCGTGTTTACTTTTAAAATATAAAAATTCTTTAATATTTTGTTATTTATATTAGTGGAATATGTGATCAGGAATATTGTTTCAAAATTTTAGCGAAATCCATGCAAAAATAACTTAGTTATTGTCAGATTAGTATTTTCGGATGTGACAGCGTAACTTCAACATCCTTTTTCTCGGAATGTCTGTCTTGTGGGTTAGATCACTTCACATCCACGGCAACGATATTTAGTTAATACGGCATAGCGGTTTCATTGAGCGATAGTTCAAGTTAGGTTTTTACTTTCTTGATTTCGGATTGGCTTAATGTGAACGCGAATGTCTAATGGAATATAATCTCGTAATATGAATTCTCCAATATCACCATGACTGTGTAATATGGACTGAATGAATACAACCTACTTTGAAAACTCTAGCGCTAATCTCGTACTGAGAAATTATCCAACTTAAAAACAGTGCATCTAAATAAAAATTGTCATTCAATTTTATTCGATTTACTACAGAAATTTTACTACTACTACTAAAACAACTTCCAGGCTTTTAAAAGAGACCTCGAGACGTACTTTACTCGAGGTGCTATGGCACGAAGATGGCGCTTTAAATACTCTCTGTTTATTATTATTAATACTACTACCACTTCACTATCACGTCACATCCCACAAGTGGGGTAGCCAGCAGGCCAGCTGCGTATAATAAACATGCAAGCTTTCCTCTCCGTGACAGCAAAAATTTAAGACATTCAGGATGGGTGGCAAACCTCATCATTGCTGAATTTGAGATGTAAAATGTCTTTATTTTTTCGTACACCTGCCTTTTACAGGACACTCGAAAACTTACAGAAAAGAGTGGGAGACCGATTCTTTGCCGGGTGCTCCACGGTTAATATAAATTTTGAATTATTCAAAAATGAAAGTTTGTTTCATAATGTTATTCTTGAATTTTTCAAACGCAGCTTTTGTTCTAGGTTAATTTTGTCGGTGCACACGTACCTATGTAGTAGAATTTCATAATTAGGTAATTTGAAACAAGAATGTTTCTTTATTCTTCTCTTCTTCTTCTTCTTAGTCAGCCATCTCTCCACTGCTGGATATAGGCCTCTTCCAAACTCTTCCAATCGTTGCGGTCCTGTGCCATCTGTATCCATTTCCTTCCCGCGATTGGAGTAATGTCGTCAGTCCATCTCTTTTGTGGTCTGCCGATGCTTCTTTTGCTACTCCATGGTCGCCATTTGAGGATTCTAGGAGTTTCTTTATTATTCTATATTTATTCCTTATTCTTCAACATCTCCCGTAGGTCCTTTACAGGACACTTGGGTTCATCAACATTACAAAAATACAATAAAAAGAGAAAACATCAATACAATAGAAAGAGCGTAACAAACACAACATACCAGAAAAAATAATGAAAAGTCATGACACCATAAAATAAAGGTTATTCTTATTCGCACGGCGTGCGAATAATATTTCTTCCTTATTCGCACACTACCGTGCGAATAAGAGGTAAATATTATTCGCACGGCGCAGCTATATCAAGCCAAAGTGACATACGTCGAGAGTATGATAATTTTTTATTTTTTTTATTTGTTACTCTTAATTTCGATTTGTAACAATCAACCTTTATGTATCTATATCGTTAAACTAAAAACTATGTGTATATAGTATTTTTCATCATTTTATCAGACTATTTGGCGTGTTTTCTTATATATTTTGACATAAAAACACTCCAAGTGTGATATTTGTATGAAAAAAATTCTTGATATTTTTATTTGCTAGTCTTAATTTCGATTTGCAACAATCAACCTTTATGTATCTACATCTTAAAACTAATAAGTATGTGTATTTAGTAATTTTTCATCATTTTATCAGACTATTTGGCGTGTTTTCTTATATATTTTGACCTAAAAACACTCCAAGTGTAATATTTGTATGAAAAAATTGTGAAATTTAGGAGGAGGAGGACAATAACATGGCATCTTATAGAATTTGAACTGACAATTTTAAATTATAAATGTAGACAAGGCTATACTATACTATACCCTCACGCCGTGTCCCAGGTGGGGTAGGCAAAGAGAACTGAACGCCTTGTTGATCTTTCCTTACATATCTCTTTCGCTTCCTCTACATTCAACCAGTTTCTCATACATGCAAGCCGATTCATCTTACTTAAGACGCGACCGTCCTTGAGAATTTGATCCACGTGGTCAAGCCACGTAGTTCTTGGACATAGATTGGTTATAGATGTAGACAAGGCAATTGAATGAAAAATGAAATACAATACTATAAGATGTTTGGAGCAAGTGGACGAATATGTTTATTTAGGAAGTATGTTTATAAGGGATGGTAGGTACGAAAGGGACATTGAAAAAAGAAAAGTGGCTGGTGCGAGAGTGAACGGTGCACTTCGATCTATTGTTAGCAATAGCAATGTCTCGAACATGGCTAAAATGCTGGTGCACAACGCCATCCTCGTACCGACACTGATGTATGCAAGCGAGACTTGGACATGGCTGAAGAAGGACGAGAGTGGAATAAATGCAGTGGAGATGCGATCACTGAGAAGAATGGTAGGTAAAACATTGCGTGATAGAGTAAGAAATGTGGATATTAGAAGAATGAGTGGATGCAAGAGGAGTGTTGTTGATAGAATGCGTGTAAATAAATTGAGATGGTTTGGTCATGTGGAGCGAATGGATGGTGTAAGATTGACGAAGAGGGTGTATTTAGCTGAAAGACAGGGTGTGAGGAAGCGCGGGCGTCCGAGAACCACGTGGCTTAACCACGTGGATCAAATTCTCAAGGACGGTCGCGTGTTAAGTAAGAGGAATCGGCGTGCATGTATGAGAAACTGGATGAATGTAGAGGAAGCGAAAGAAGTATGTAAGGATAGAGCGACATGGCGTTCCGTTCTCTCTGCCTACCCCACCTGGGACACGGCGTGAGGGTATAGTATAGTATAAGATGTTACTGTAAGATGAAATTTTCATTAATAGGTACTATATATTACCTTTTTCCAAGAATTTCTCCTAACTAATACTTACAATAATAATATCCTATTTGGTTCTTGGTGAAAATGTTGTACCATTCTTAAGATTATTTCCAATGCAACATGTACCTAATTTATTTATTTATTTATTTATAATAATATACACGGCTTACGCCTTTTATACACAGTGTTTATAAATAATAGTACCTACAATACTACTACCATATCATATCATAATTCAAAAAAAATCAGTTATGGGTAATTGTCTCTCTTAGGTGTCAGATATGATAATAAACTCTTATAAATATGCTAAAAAAGAGTGAAGAATGAGGATATCAGGAAAATGAGCGGATGCGAGAAGAGTGTTGTGGATAGAAGGCGCGTAAATAAGTTACGATGGTTTGGACATGTTGAGCGAATGCAAGATGAAAGAATGACGAAGAGGATGTATGAAAGATGAGGTGCGAGGAAGCGCGGAAGGCCAAGAACCACGTTGCTTGAGCACGTGGATCAAATCCTAAAGAACGGCCGCGTGTTGAGTAAGAGAAATCGGCGAACATATGTGAGAAACTGGATGAATGTGGAGGAAGCGAAAGAAGTTTGTAAGGATTGATCTATACGGCGTTCCGGTCTCTCTGCCTACCCCTCCGGGGACACGGCGTGAGGGTATAGATAGATATAGATAGATTATATGCTCAATACATAGTGTACGGCCCTCCTTGCCTTTGCTGCGGGTCACCATCGAACCATCTGAAGCGCACCCCGTGCTAGCACCCACACTAGCATACGTCATTGTTTCCACCAAGGAAGCCGTTCTGAGGAGGGACCATGCTCCACGCACCCACAGGTGGTCCGCCTGCTCAGAGGTAACACACAGATGACACAAACACTGGTATATTAATAAAATTTCACAATTTTTTAATACAAATATAACACTTGGAGTGTTTTTAGGTCAAAATATATAAGAAAACACGCCAAATAGTCTGATAAAAAGATGAAAAATTACTATATACACATAGTTATTAGTTTTACGATATAGATACATAAAGGTTGATTGTTAGAAATCGAAATTAAGAGTAAAAAATACAAATTTAAAGATTTTTTTCATACAAATATTACACTTGGAGTGTTTTTAGGTCAAAATATATAAGAATACACGCCAAATAGTCTCATAAAAGGATGAAAAATTACTATATACACATACTTAATAGTTTTAAGATGTAGATACATAAAGGTTGATTGTTGCAAATCGAAATTAAGACTAGCAAATAAAAATATCAAGAATTTTTTTCATACAAATATCACACTTGGAGTGTTTTTATGTCAAAATATATAAGAAAACACGCCAAATAGTCTGATAAAATTATGAAAAATTACTATATACACATAGTTATTACTTTTACGATATAGATATAAAAATGTTGATTGTTACAGGCCGAAATTAAGACTTACAATTTAAAAAAATAAAAAAATATATCATTCTCTTGACGTATGTCACTTTGGCTTGATATGGCTGCGCCGTGCGAATAATATTTACCTCTTATTCGCACGGTAGTGTGCGAATAAGGATGAAATATTATTCGCACGCCGTGCGAATAAGACCAACCTAAAATAAATATATAAATAAATAAATTCTTTGTCTTCAGTACTAAAAGGATGTAAAGGGTCTCATTAGCACTATGTCAAAGTGTAAAAAATATTTCTTTCTACTATTGATTATAATCTAGATTGATCTAGAAGTCTAGAAGTCTAAAGACGTCTCTCTATTTATTTTTATAATGTATTTTATAAGATATTATTTACCATATTTACAATCGAAAGATTTCCATAAATTTACCATATTTACAAGTAGAAAAAATACTTGCTTCCAATTTATCTTATTTTTTCTAGTATATTTTACAACTCAAATTCAGCGACAAGGTTTGCCACCCATCCTGAATGTCTTAATTATTATTATTATTATTATTATTGGCGCAGAGAAGACGGCGTGCATGTTTATTACATGAAGCTGTTCTGCGGACTACCCCATTTGTAGAATATGCCGTGATGGTGATGAAGTAGTAGTAGATTAAGATTTGCCGAAAACAATAAATAGAACATTGAAGATTCACTCCTGTTCCCAAATATCACAGAAGTCGGGGAACTTTATTTAACTGCTCTTCTAAGCAAAAGTTTTTTCTCTAGGACGGGCTCCAATTGGCAGCCTCAGAGGCTGGCCAGCCAAACCGTCTCTTGGGAATATATTATGCCACATTTTCGTCTTTGATGCGCCTTTCAGAATGATTGAATACAATCACACAAACATTGAACGTAATAAACGATAATGGCTAACAAAAGTTCGTCGGTAACCTGGAGGTAGAGTATCGGTCTCACGTGAGGTGCGTGGTTGATCTCAGGTGTTACCATACTCCCCTTTCAAGACACAAGCTTTTAGCTTACAGTGAAAGGTGTATAAGGTTGTATTTGAGTTTATAACAAAAATCCAGATACATCTTTTTTTTATAAAAAGAAACCCAAACAATGAATCTCTTCTTGAAAGGAAAAATATAGTGTGGATGCAGTGTGGGAAGGCGACAGATGTCCTGGCTGAGAAATATCCGAGAGTGGACCGGAGTCCAGAGGGTGGAAGAGCTGTTCCGGCTAGTACAAGACAGAGAAGCCTACGCCAGGGTGATAGCCGACATGACACTTTAAGAGAGAGAAACAATGAATAGCCGGAAATAGTTTTAGTCACACTAGTCGAGAAAATCTATTTTGTATTCCATATTGTTTTATGATTTATGCAAAATAATAGAAACACTGTAGGTACTTTCCACTCAAATAACTGTTTGTAGTTATAACGTTTTCGGAACTACTTGTTCCATCATCAGTAACAATACTGAACATAAATTAATTTCAAAGACAGTCATGTTGAAATTAATATATGTTTAGAATTGTTACTGATGATGGAACAAGTAGTTCAATAATAAACATAAATTAATTTCAACATGACTGTCCTTGAAATTAATTTATGTTTAGTATTGTTACTGATGATGGAACAAGTAGTTCCAAAAATGTTATAACTAAATACAGTAGTCTGTTATTTGAGTGGAAAATACAATGTTTCTTATATTTTGCATAAATTTATAATAAACATGGAATTCCACAGTGCTTATCACGAAGCATTCGAAAAAAATAATTTCTCTCGTAAAACGATGATGTACAAAAAAGAATAAATAAATAAAGGAAGCAGTATAAATGCTTTCAAAATTATTGGCAAAGATTTCGATGTAATTTAAATTTCTTGACATATAAAATAATATAGGTATAATCCTCCTTTACACGAGACTTGTCTCTATAAGGTGTATGTTTAGATTTCAAATATTCGATATTTTCTAGTGTAACTTTGTGGTAATCCATTTTGAATTATTATTAACTAAAAACACTGTATATACCACTAGAACAATTTAATTTAAAAAATTAAAACGTTTTCATTAAAAAAAAAATTAATATCTTTACTGAAGATGGTTGCATTAGACAACTGAAAACGTTCTAATTTTTTAAATAAAATTGTTCTAGTGGTATATACAGTGTTTTTAGTTAATAATAATTTAGATTTCAGTTTTTATCAAATAGTTTATGTACTGTTAATTTGTATTGTTGGTTTTGTAAAATAAATAAAATAAAAAATAAATAACTAAAAATATTTTATGGTTTTCTAGTTTTTAACTAATTTTGTTGTATATTATTAATTACGTTAAAACAGTGTGTTAGTATGGCATAAATATGCCATAATATATTATTAATATAAATATTTGATGACTATTTTTGATTCGACACATTAATTGTAATTTTTTTTATGTTGTTATTTTCTATTTTAATTTGATTTTTAACATGTCAAAGGCAAACGCCGTGAACGTAAAAAAAAATAAAAATAGTGTAAGTACACACAATGGTTTTCCTCCAGATATCCAACAAACAGGGCATAGATAACATCCTTATAATATTGTATATGTTTATGGAGTAAACGAGAACGCTGATAAGAGAACATGGAGTGCATATTAGGTGTACAGAGACCGGGAGGGACGCTAGCGGGAGCTTATAAGCGATAGGCCCGCCCATCTACACAGCTACACGGCGCTACGCTTCTAAGCGAAGTCGCGTTATATTATAATTATCTATGTAAAGGCTGTAGTAGTTCTATAAGAGATCGTCTAGGCGTAGCGCAGCGTAGTAGGGATGCTACGTGCTACGATGCACTACGGTAGATAGAGAGCGAAGCTTATATTTTAATTGAATTTTATAACTGCTTATTTTGTAGAACTCCATAATTTAATGTAATAAACAAAAAAAACTTTGTAGAGTTATACTGTGTACTTTAATTCAGTGTCCAGGTTTTGACATGTTATGTCTTTTTCAAACTCCTATTCTCATTGTCACGATGTAGGTGGACCTTACATCGTGACAATGAGAATAGTGGAAGGGGTGAACGTTGTCCATGGACACAGAAAGTGATCACTCAAACCAGCCTAGAGCCAATTCGTAAGCGTTGGGACGTCTTTCTCACTTCTTCAGATTACATTTTCCACAATATTACATTGTGTAAACATGATTCTCCAATCGAGATATCTGATTGGTTACATATATCATCGAGGCACTTCTCATGGGTAAGACAGCCAGAGGACGAACTTCTTGAAATAAACATGAAAGTGGCTACTAAAAATTAAGACATTCAGGATGGAACATTTAAATGTCTTTACTGGCGTGCTTATACGGGTAACGAAGGCATCCATTCGAAGAATATTTATTCGAATGAATGCTCCGAATTGTCATCGAATGATTGAAGATTGATCTTCCAGCCAATCCAGTTATTCGCGATGTTTTATTAATAAAACCTCGCTATTACATTATGAAACTATTCGGAGACTTACTGAAATAATTGGGATACCTATTCTTTGCTAGGGAATCCACGGAACAATAAAATGATTCGATGTAGATGTTATTTTCCCTATGGGGCGGGCGCTGAAGAGCGACACCCGCCTATCAGCGCCACAACCACGGCAGCCTGTACAACTATAAGTAGTACTACTCTATACTATGGAATATGGAGACAATACAAACCGCCCACCTACACCCGCCTACCTATCTACACGTATGTTTTCTAGTTTTCTACATTATATCATATTATGTAATGTGTATTTCTATACCTTAACTAAATAGTTTCTAGTTGGTTACAATACGAATATAGTTTGTTTTGTAATCAACGACGGCCGTTGTATGGTGCGAAAGTAACACTCTTGCATGTATGTATGTGAGTCACAAGGTCCCAGGTTCGATTCCCAGCCAAGCTAAAATGATGAATGACTTTTTATAAGTTGTCCTATGTTTGGGTATTCTAAATTCACATTTTATTTATGTAATCTATCTATCTATACCAGTGATTCCCAAAGTGGTCCAGGTGGACCCTCAGAGGTTTACGGGAGACTCGACGGGGATCTACGATGGCGTGACTAAAAAATGGGTGTGCACGAGTCGTAAGTGGGAGTACACGAATCCATAGTTAAAGTATCGGATATTCGGTAAAAGCACCAGATATTGATATAAACAATAGTCGGTACAAATACCCGGTACATTGTAGATAATAGGTCGGTAGCCTGGAGGTAGAGTCTCGGCCTCGTGAACAAGGGGTTCGTTGTTCGATACCAGGTGCCGGCAAACTCTCCTTTCACGACACAAGCTTTTAGTAGCTTACTGTGAAAGGTGTATGAGGTTGTATTTGGGTTTATAACAAAAACCCAGATATACCTATCTTTTTTTTTTTTTTTTTAAAAGTTACTGTGAGAAAATATTTTTTAAGAAAACAGGAATTTTTGAAAAATTTAAAATTCCTATTCCATTTCGAAAAATTAGCGACGGGGGAGTAAAAAAACAGAGGGTCCAACGGAACAGCAAAGTTTTGAAAGTGGTCTATGAGAAAAAAAATGGGAACCTCTGATCTATAGGTACCATCGCGATTTATTTATTTATGCAATGAACGGGTATATAAGCTTTTGACATGTAAAAAAATATACAATAAAAACAACAATATATATTGAAATAAACATATTACAAATATAGTGTAGCCAGCGGATCAGCGGTGTGTAATAAACTGAGCCAACAAAAAATTAAGACTTCAGGATGGGTGGTAGTCTTAAATACTTAAATTAAAACAATATTAACATCATATTAGCTCATCAACTCATTCACAAACTAATCTACTGACGTTCATGACAGTAACTCAAGATACTAACAAACTAATCTACTGACGATCATGATAATTATAGCTAACTCAGGATACTAACAAGATACTAACGCAGCTATGTAACAGTGACTCATTTGCAGACGGGTTTCACTCATTGACATTTTCTAAATCATTCACTGTCCTATTTTTTGTTTTAATAATAATAATAATAATAATAATAATATGTTTATTTATCAAAATAAAAATTACAGGATATTATAACATTATAATATAGGTACATATTCTAGTAATAACAATTTTCTTCTTTTAGTCACATCATCATTGTACTTTTTTTTTCCTTCTTAAATACAACACATCGCACAGTATACTAGTCAAAAGACTGTGTCATACTGTACAATAATCTACAGTATTTTTAAAGTTGATATTTTCAACCGACGGTACTTGGTGGAAATTCATGTTGAATTAATTAAAATAAAACACTTATTTGTAGTATATCCACGGTGACTTTTTATTGGACATCAGGCTGGCGAAAAATGGAACACTTTTCGCCAGCCTGATGATGAGAGCGGAAGCTCTTGAAAGCCGGCTCGCGTCCAATAAAAAGTCACCGTGGATATACTACAAATAAGTGTTTTATTTTAATTAATACAGTATTTTTATTTAAACTTTAAGTTTATTTAAACACATCATACAGCAAGTATCCCTTGAAGATATCCACCATATCAGTACCAGGACAGTCTCGATCAAACTTCCACACGAAAATATACCCCAATCAATTCTGTTAACTCAAAATGCCCAGCATATCTTCGACATTCTTTCTTCCCACATCTAGCAACCAGTGAAATACCCGTTTCTTAAACATATATTTTCTGTGTTCCCCCTTTATCATAGCACACAATCTGTTGTAAATTTTTGGTGCCAGGTATTTTGCAAACTTTTGACCATGTGTAGTATTCATCTTTGGAGGACGTCGCATCTGTTGGGTACTCATCCTAGTTAAATGAGTGTGTTGTATAACAGTATTATTGTATTTGTTTTTATGATTGACAGTACTATGGAGACATGTTTGTAAATGATTAATTTTGTTTGACTGATTCTTTTCGTTCATTTGTTGAAAGGTTTTATTTTTAGTTTCCTGATTTCAATGATTTTATTGTTATTTATCATATCGGTATTTCTGCCACAACACAGCCCTATGGCTAGTGTGGTAAAAAAATAATTATTTACTAAGCATGTTTTTATAAAAGTGTAAACTGGATAGTATTTGAATAAAGATTATTATTATTATATTATTATATATACATCAATGTCTGATACATTCTTATTGTGATTATATCACATAATACAACCATAAGACTCATAGTATAAATATTGAAAACGACTAATTTCAGCTACCGCGGGATTGGTATGCACATATTTTTATCTATAGTCACTTCGCGTATCGTAGGGTTAAGATCTAGACAAGATTAAGATCATATTATTAAGATCTTATAATGAGTAACTCTGCTAATGATAGATGCAGATCCATCAACAGTTATGAGAAATCTCATTTTTTTAGGAAAAACTCTGCTAATGATAGACGCAGATGCATTGGCAGTCATAAGAAATCTCATTTTTTTAGGAAAAACTCTGCTAATGATTGACGCAGATGCATTGGCAGTCATAAAAAATCTCATTTTACAGAAAAAAAGTGTGTTTTTTTTTCCTGCACGCCAACGAGATTTTTTTTTTTAAAGATATATCTGGGTTTTGTTATAAACCCAAATACAACCTTATACACCTTTCACAATAAGCTAAAAGCTTGTGTCGTGAAAGGAGAGTTTGCCGGCACCTGGGATCGAACCACGGACCCCTTGTTCTGAAGGCCGAGACTCTACCTCCAGGCTACCGACGACATACTTAATGGTTAGAATATTAACTATTTTTTTTTATTGTTTAACCGGATTTGGGTGCAGATGACAAAACCATTCTTGGAATGCTCAAAAAGATGCTTCTATGGTTATGGTGGACTTAATTATGTAAATGAAACAAGTGCTTTTTTCTACTAGGAGATTATTGATTCCGAGAGAGACGTCTTTCCACTTATCAGGTCATTATCAACGTTTCTCTCGGAATTAATAATCTCCTAGTAGAAAAAAATACTTGTTTCAATTACATAACTATGGAATCCTCCAAAATGTGTGTTGCATTTCGCATTTACATATTTTTTTTTAATTTGTTTATTTATTTTTCTTATATGTATTGCTATATTTACGGTACCTATGTATCTTAGTATCTATTTATATGTATGTATGTATTGTATTTACGGTATTTATTTTAATATCTATTTGTATGTATATATTAATTATTTGTTTAGTTATTTATTTTTAATACTTTTGGTAATTTATTTCTTAAGAGCATGTATTATATATTTATAGCTTATAATTTGGTTTCTATGTATCATTTTAAAGACTTTTTATAATTGTTTCCATTTTTTATCATTGTTTACTTGTTTTACTTTATTGGGTTAGTTGGAAGATATCGCGTCCCTGCGATAAACTCGCCCATTGTGCAAAATATTTGTATATACCATGTTGTACCTAATCTCATTCTTTTTGTTTAAATATTTTGTACAATAAAGTTTATTATTATTATTATTAATTCTACTACGTGTGCACCGACACAATTAATAAGTTATGGTGGATCTTACATCGTGACAATGAGAATGGTGGAATTGGTGAATGTTGTCCATAGACACCGAAAGTGATCACATAAGCCAGACTAGAGCCAGTAATTCGTAAACGTTGGGACGCCTTTCTCACTTCTTCCGATTAGATTTTGCACAATGTTGTATTGTGTAAACATGGTTCTCCAATCTAGATGTCTGATTGATTTTGGCATAATGGTGTTTTCTGTTACAATATATTGTATCCAGGTTTACCTGTCAGTTAAAAAAAAAAACTTGTAATATACATTAATCAATTGATTCATGCTTTGATGCTTGTCTCGGAAGCTCAGGGGAGGAATCAAGTATGCTTCAATGTGTATAATATGATACTCACCAATAGAGGAAGATGGACCATTAGCCCTGCAACAAAGATAATAATACAAAATAAATAAAGTTTTTCTCAACTCCAATTTCATTTCTGAATATCGTTATAGTGTCGTTTATGTGCCAAAGCACCTCAAGGACACTATACAATTCTTTATCAATTCTAGGAAAATACATCCACGTCAAAATATAAATGTAGATATCTTGTTTATTTTGTTTATATTTAATGATTTATTTTCAATAAAAAAAAAAAAAATAGATTAAAATACGAAAATCTTCAAAAACTATATTACTTATATAAAAATGATCTAGAGTCAATGTGTTCACATTGTGAAAAGACATTTTTAACATATTTAATATTAACACAAAACACTGTTAACTTTTCACTATTAATTTTATTAAACTCGACCACTTTCGTCAAGTAAGCTGGACAGTTTCAAGAGAACGTCGTTTTTTCAAGACATTATCAATAGAACCTTGAGTTTGTCGGTAGCCTGAAGGTAGAGTCTCGGACTCATGCGCAAAAGATGCGCGGTTCGATCCCAGGTGCCAACAAACTTCCCTTTCACGACACAAGCTTCTAGCTTACTGTGAAAGGTGTAGGTATAAAGTTGTATTTGGGTTAATAACGGAAACCCAGATACATATATTTAATTTTTTTTTTTTAATATAATTGAAAGTGAAAAGTGAACAGTGTTTTGAGTTAAAATGTTAAAAGTCTTATAGTACTAAGTTGTGTTTTATGAAAACAGTAGATATTGGAATACAGTAGATATCGAAATTCTATTCTTCTAAATTTCTCTTTTTTTCACATTATTTACACATTTCAAACCAACCATAATATTTATCCATCTATTATGATTTGAACAGATTTCCAACTTTTAAAATTTTCAACAAAAAAAGAAGGAGACCTATTCGTTACAGTAAAATACTCTTGTCTTACTCCACAGAGGATGCTAAGGATAACAGTATAATAATATTTCTGCTACTACGGAAAGAATCGATCTGAAGGCGTGGCTGGACGGAGGGCGTACTCTATCAGAAATACGCCCTGCGCGCTCTCTCACGGTACAGTGGCGGGACGTGGAAATATTAGTATCGAACATTTTTACGTTTTTCATCACGTCCTGCATGTCTTTTAAAAATACAAACGAATTTCGAAACAAATAAAAAGAGATACCTAAATGTTGAAAATTTAATTTAAAAACGGTGAAAATTTATAAAACTTTTATCAGATGTCTGATATACCTAATTATTTTTGACGAAATTTGTAAGTATATTTTATTTAAATTGATAAATAACACAAAAATATTAATGTACCTACTTATATACCGATGTCTCGTACATTCTATTTTTATGTGTATATGAATTACTGTATATTATATATAATATGCATGTTGATACACTCTGGTATAAGTAAATAAATAAAAATAAATCTCGCATAAATTGATATCTTCAACGATTCAGAGTGCACCGTAAGGAAACATGCTGTGAGCGGGTTTTTTACATACTCTCTGTTGAGAATATCCTGTAGTTTCTATTGTCATGTTGTATTTACTGTCTCTTACATGTTTATTGTGTTTGTTCTGTGGGGGTTCAATATAATTCGAATCAGATGTGTGACAGAATACAAAAAATGGTACAGCCACCGACATCTATCGAGAGTAGGAATAGATAGTTTTTTAATTATAATTTCATCCGATAGGGGGTTGTGTCGCATTGAATCATATAGCAAACACTGAACCGAATTCAGTTCCATTTTAGCAGTCATACTAATTGTAATATTAATATTTCCTCTTAACAAATTTTATAATGTAATAATTGTTGCATCGTATTGTATTTTAATAAAACCAATGTAAGTACAAAAAGTATTCTATTTTATTTCACATTACATATTCACATCTATATTATTTATACTATAATATAGGGAGTATTAAATTAATCGCTGGTTATTCCATATACATTAACCAACGATTAAAGTTCCAAGTCCCATGTTATTTTTCTTTTTTATTTTCTTTTTTTATTTAACTTCTTTACACGGCAAAGCCTTTTACATGTTGAACAATAAAACAACAATTAAAACAATTTGACAGACGAAGACATTAATATACAGTTTCTTGCAAATAAATTAATGAAAAAAAAAAAGATAATTATATATAATCTGAAACAAACTTCACATGCAGGTACAAAAGATTAATTGAATTTAAAATGATTAAAATTATTACACAAACAAAAAAATATACAACAAATGAGTGTGATTTACCAATAAAAATTAAAATATGTATACCTAGGACAAAAAATAAATTGTCAAAAGAAAATATTGTCAATAAGAAGAGTCAAGAAATAAAATAATCAATATCGAAAAAAGTATGGTCAAAATAGAAACACAAAATCTTGAACTAAATTAAACTGAAATTATATCAATTCGGATAAAAAACAAAAATATGATCGATAAATTATGATGAAACGAATAAAAAAAAAACAAATTTCAAATTTTTAAAAGAGTTATTGTACTGTAAAGGCTATTTAGCCGTATACCTACATTGTTAATAAATAAATAAGTGAGGTAGACGAATGTAATACACCTAGGTATGTCAAAAATATAAACAACACGTTCAAAATGGGTAGCATACCTCATTTATTTTTACAGTTACCTTTCACTGGAAAACTTGAAAAATTCATTCTCGAACTCTTCGGAACGCATAAAATATTTTTTGTATACAGTTTCACGCGCCGCCCTTGTTTTACGTTCGAACCAGGTTTCCTGTGTGACTGAAAAGGCTATAGACAGGATGTTAAGGAAGTGATCTCTGACCTGCTCTCACTTATGTGTTTTGTATCTATATCATTATTTCTTTCAAACAATTTCCCTACACCAAAACAACGTTAATAGAAAATTACTATACTATATCTACTCTCACGCCGTGTCCCAAGTGGGGTAGGCAGAGAGAACGGAATGCCATATATAGATATCTATCCTTACATACTTCTTTCGCTTCCTCTACATTCATCCAATTTTTCATACATGCACGTCTTGTGAACAGAGCACACAAAAGGTGGGATCTGCTACGTCAGCCGGGTCCTCCGCCCACTGACGTGGTAGGATCTGAGATGCCAATACTGACTTAGTGGTACTGATATACTTGAGAGCGTTGAAAGGATATGGAAATCGTCTCCCAAACGGATAAATAGGAAACCTTGGACTCCTGAAATATCCGAGAAATAAAGTCATTTCAACAATAAAGTTATTTAAATACAATACCGGGTTAGTTGGAAGACATTGCATTTTAGCGATAAACTCGCCCTCTGTACATTGAATTGTATAAATGATATTTTTATGACACTGTTTTATTTTGTAATATTGTAACCAATGTACAGTGAAGAATAAAATCGTGTTCTTCGGGGCGATAAGTATAGTTTGCCCAAACTGACACTGATGGGGAAGATTGAGGGGCAGCGTGGTCCTGGTAGAAGGCAAACGTCTTGGCTGCGCAACATAAGAGACTGGATCGGTATGAGACATGTGGGGGAGCTGTTCCAGGTCGCGCAAGATAGAGAAGCCTTTGCCAGAGTGATTGCCAATGTCGGGGGGACCAGATACGGCGCGAGAAGAAGAAGAAGAATCTTGTTTTTATAAAAAAAAATACTTCGTCACTCGTTAATTCGCCAGGTCTTTGAAAATACGTTTATTTACACCACCGTAGTATTTCCCACTAGTGGGGTAGCCAGCATACCAACAAAAATGTATCTAAAAAATAACGTGAGAAGTCCAGTACCATTAGGTGACAATATACCACATCACACGAATTTGAATTTGAAGAAGAAAGATTCGATCAATGTATTAATTTAAACTATTTTTAATTATTGTAAATTTGATTGTTATGTAATTTTTAACTAATTCTAATGTTTTTACATTCACAGAGTGAAAATTCATGATTGCAAATATCAATATGAATAAACACAGATAATTTTTCACTAATTTTTTTAATAAACTCGAGCGCTTTCGTCCAAAACTGAACTTTTGACGAAATCGCTCGAGTTTCATTAAAAAAAATTGTGAAAAATTATCTGTGTTTATTCATATTGATATTTGTAATTTTTAACTATTTATCTTCATGATTTTTATCTTGTTTTTTGTTTTTGATTTAAGTATGTGGTGTTCTCACTTTGGCGAATATCGCCAGGCACCAAAATATCGCCAGCCATTTGAACCGTGTGAACAAAATGACAGCTAGTCTGAAACGATAAAAACCAGTAGAAACGATATCGTCTCGAGTTGACCACCTTCCAACATTTTCGGCCGATTGAACGATTCGCGCACGCGCAGATGTGCGCGGCGTTCATATCTATGGTAAAAACTTTATAACCTATAAATTATTGTATAAATGTTTCCCGCTTCGTGACAGCTGTTATCTTTGTTGTTGGTTTGTTTCCTTAATAAAAAGGCGCCTTTTAACCTCTACTATAACATTTTCGACTAAAAATAAACACTTCGCGATCTCCATCTCGACGCTATTTTGAAAACAGTGTTAAAATCAAAGCGCATCTGACAGATCGTTTCTATATCGGTGGACTGTGTGAACAGGTGTGACAATCAATGGGCATACGGCGAATTTTGTTTTTTCGCCTGGCGTTATATTTTGAAATTCGCCTGGCGATATTCGCCAAATGTGAACACCCCATTAAAGTGTGTATTATTATTACTGTTTGCTAGCAACGTGTTTGCGGGACCTTGATTGCTTTGTTTACTGAGGAAATTTGAATGTTGATATTTATTAAGTCGAATTGTTTGTGTCAATAATAAATAAATCACAAATACTGAATTGTAGATGTTCGTGATGTTTCTTTAACAGGACACACGAAATATGCAAAAATGAGTGCGTGACAGCTTATTTATTGCCAGATATTCCTCTGATAATTAATTTAAAGGAAGTTGATTAATCCGTCAACGATTTTTTGACGTTAACTAAAAGTTTTTTTTTACAATAAAATTAATCGGTGTTAATCGTACACCTTTATCGCGCTCATAGTAATTTATTTATTTATTTATTTATTCAATTGATAGAACACTACAGACAATACATACATATCCAATACAATCAAATATTATACAAGAAAAGAAGTACTCAATGCAATGTCCACTTTATAAGTGTTCAAATATTAATTTATTTTTTTATCAAAGCCCATTCAGTTGTCATACATATTAAATCAACAATAATAATGAAAAAAGATTACACAGAAGTAGAAATTTAATGAATATAAACGAAAACTATAATATTTATGAAATGAATATAAACGAAAATTATAATCCCGTGGAGCACCCGGTAAAGAATTGGTCTCCCACTCTTCTGCGTAAGTTTTCGAGTGTCCTGTAAAAGGCAGGTGTTCTTCTTTGCTTATGTTTTCAAGGCAGAGTATCTTCTGCTCCATAAACAAAAATATTAATTTTGAATCTCATATGCATTAAGATCTTCTTCTTCTTCTTCCTGGCACTTATTGCCGCTGAAGGCTGTTGGGGTCGGCTCTTCTCGTTCTGAGGTTGTACACTCTTCTGTTTCCTATATCCTCTTCATCCAGGCCATTTCTCCGCAGGATTCTATTGCATTGTGTCATCCAGGTATTCTTTGGTCTCCCTCTTGATGGATGTTGAGGGAGATTTATTGATGTGGCTTTGTTTACAGTGTGTTCCGGTGGTCTCCGTCTTATGTGCCCATACCATCGTAGTATGCATTAAGATAATAAAAAATATATCAAAATAAAACACTGCCATCTTTCACTTAATTAAAATTAATTTTATTATTTATTTTTGAGTTCGTCGGTAGTCTGGAGGTAAAGTCTCTGCCTCGTGAACACGGGGTCCGTGGTTCGATACCAGGTACCGGCAAACTCCCCTTTCACGACCCAAGCTTTTAGTAGCTTAATGTGAAAGGTGTATAAGGTTGTATTTGGGTTTATAACAAACAAAACCCAGATATATCTTTAAAAAAATATATAATTAAAGCTTTTCGGACATACGTCCATCTTCAGTCATAATCAACTTACAATCAAGAAGATGGACATATGTCCGAAAAGCTTTTAATTTTAAATTATAATACAACAATACTACCATTAGTTAAGAAATTAGCATTTTTAGATCAAGAGTTAACAGATTAACTACTATTTATATGGCAGCACTATGTATAAAAGGTGTTTTTCACTTTCGCTCAAATATTTTATCATAAAAATATTGTTTTTCATAAAAACCCGCGAGATGTGGTGCGGATATTAAATTCAAGTTTCATTTTTATTCATTTTTGTACTGAAACCATTCTAGGTTAGGTGATTTGAAGCAATTAGTGTTTCTTTCTACTATAAGTTATTTATAACGAGAGAGACGTCTTGATAATGACCGGATAAGTGGAAAGATGTCTCTCTCGTGATCAATGATCTATTGTGGAAAGAAACACTTGTTTCAAATTACATAATTATGGAATTCTACTACGTGTGCACCGACCATTCTAGATGAATTAAATCACATCTACACACATAATATAGATAATCTACACAGGTCGAGCTAGTTTCAAACTATGATATAAATCTTGTATTACGGGTACTAGCACGACGATACACACATAAAATGTACCAAACACATACAACATGTAACACCTAGACCTAGGACAATTTGAAAAGGACATTTCGACGGTCCAGTTCCACGCATCAACAAGTCGAAAATTTCGAATTTTGATTTAAAGGCATTTATACATAAGATAATAAAAAATAATTTGACGGATTTTAAAATTTTGAGATTTACAGAAAGGGTATCAGTTTGCAAAAGGCAAGACAAGTTGTTCGGATACTGGACTTCAGTTATCTCATAATACAAGTCATAAGAGTCTCTTATTGGACAACCGAGGAAGACGCATGGTCCAGAGATTCCACATCGAGCTCGCACTCACAAAAAGGGGATGAGACTAAACCTATCCTAAAAAGATGACTCTCTAATATGTGGTGATTAAAGCGCATGCGAGTCAATGCGACAATCTCAGACCTGGAAAACTTGGAATTATGGAACCATGGCTTTCTGGAGATAGACTCCTTGATGCCCCAGTACACTGATCCCTTTATCCTACTACTCCACTCTATCAAATCTACAAATAAATAACTTTGAAAAATACACGGTTCCTTTCATGTACCTACCTATTTTCAATTTCAGAACAATACCTACGCAGTCAAAGACAGATTGACAATCAACGATAGATTGTGAACAGCCTCGAACACAATCATAAAGATGGTTGCTGTTAGTTGACATCTATACTCAACAGATGTCGAACATGGTAGTTTGAAACATGAATTGGTGGGATTGGTAAACGAACGTATAGGTAAAGTGCACTTAAACCAGCCTGAGCCTATTCGTAAGCATCAGGACACCTTTCCTGTTTCATATTTTATATAAATTGTGTCATTATACTATTTTTCGATTATTTCCTTTATCCGGTGATAAAACATCATTGATTATTTAAATTATGACAAAATTCCTCAAAGTAAATAATAAAAATATTTAACTTTTCGAGTCACCTTGTTATTGAATTAGAATAGGTATAATTAGTTATAATAGGTAGCTGTGTATTTTTGTAAACAACAGCTGTTTAAGGTTCATTTTGCTGTGAATCACCTCATTATTGTGTACTTTTTTTTAATACATAATATATTATACCATTGTTAAGAACTCGTTGTTCCATATTGGCCTAAATCACTCGCAAACGAGTGGATGGCCTTGAGAAGAATAGAATAGAATAGAATTATTTAAATTATAATTAACATTTTTTATTTTATTATTCACATTTTAATCTATTATAGACTAATTCTTACGGCATTTCAACTATTTACTACCTACATTTCGTATGACATTTAAAATATTTGTACCTACCATTATTTCTCATAGATTTTTTTTCTTTCTTTTATCTAGGTACTTGACATCTCCAAATTTTATTTCAATTTTAATTTTAATTCTTGACATATTGCTAAACATTTCATTGACATTCTATACTGACACCCCAATATTTTGTGATTTGACTAAAAATTTGATATTATGTATTGATTCCCATTTGTGTTTATGTTTTTCGACAGTTTTTTGTTCTTATCTTGCTCCAGCAGTGTTTTGTGAATTAGAAATTTGATTTGTATATTTTTTGCGTATTTTTAAACATGTAAAAGGCTCACGCCGTGGGTTTGTAAATAAATAAATAAATATTTAAGGGAGTTAGCACAGTCTGTTGGTTGTGCGGATGAGGTGTCTGTTGAGTAATATTCTTAAACTCTTCGCTAAAAGGTTAGGGATTCGGGTTCAAGTCCCGTCCGGGGCACTACCAAATAAGGTGGCGTTGTCTTTTCTAAGCCTTATAATTACGGTAATTTCATGTGCTAAGTTTACGTATTAATTAATAACTTGGCGAGTAGTGAATTTTGATATTAGCTTATGATTGGATTTTAAGTTTACATTGAAAATGTTTGCGTCCGAACTTTGCGTGTAACAAAAATTATGGAAAGGGAATTATAGGAGTATGGGGGGAGGGGGTGGCAGGGTAGTATGTACCTACTATAAGAAGAAGGTTCGAGAGGGGGATGAGAAAGAGGAGTTGTGCTAAATGAGGAGTATGATTGATGTCTTAGCTTACACTGTTACTACTACATTGCCCATAGCTACACTCTTATTGCGATTATTTTATTGTCCCTAAAATTCCACCTGTAAACACAAGGAGAGAAAGAACCTCTTCCATTTTATAGGTATCTACTAATAAATTTATTTCATAAATATATGAACAGTAAAATTTACTTAAATAAATGTAATATATTTATTTATTTTATTATTAACTGTACATCGGTTATACTATAACATCAATCATGACAAAGTATCGTCAAACAGCTCGATTTGCGGCGTACAGACAGCTGGATGCGAACGTCAATCATCAATCGTCAAGCAAAAATATTAACTCTTTCGGCGACAATTCGGAGCATTCTGCGAAGAAATCGCATCCAGCTGTCTGTACGCGCCATTGGAGAACCATGTTTATACAATGTAACATTGTGCAAAATGTAATCGGAAGTAGTGAGAAAGGCGTCCCAACGCTTACAAATTGGCTCTAGGCTGGTTTAAGTGATCACTTTCTGTGTCAATGGACAACGTTCACCAATTTCATTCTCACTGTCATGATACAAGGTTCACCAATCGAAAAACAGTTGATGCAAACCATAAAAGCAAAAATTTTTTGGTATTTCATATTTCAGATCTCAAATGGATCGCGATCTTCCTTTTAAACGGCGCCGGAAAAATTGAGTTCTATACTTTATCTGCTGCTAGTTCGGCCAGACCAATTTATATAAAAAAAAAACATAGACTTATTTGTTGAGTCGGCGTTTGTTTTGTAGAACTCCATGTTTATATCAACGTTTATATTATATGGAAAAAACCACAATTGGTTTTACCAGGTCACTACTAAATAAAAAAATTTAAATAAAACTAAAACCAATTGTTTTTTCCATGTAAAACCAATTGTTTTATCCATGTAAAAACATAGATCGTTTTACTACTTTTTAGTAATTGGCTTACCTGGTTTAGACTTACAAAGATATTGTCAAACTAAAATAAAATATAATTATGAAGTACACGACTATCCCACGAGGGGTCGCGATGCGTTTAGGCTCCGAGGGGCCAGGCTTGCGGGTACGGAGAGCAGTCTTTTCTATAAAGGATTCAGGCTGTTCAACGATCTTCCGGCCGGCCTCAAGGATGCGGCTACGCTTGCGATCTTTCGTGGGAAATGTCTTAAACATTTAAAATCAAGTAAAAACTTTAGGATGATAGCGTGACACCCTGAATGAAAGAATGAGTGGATGATAGTGACGTCAGAAAGTTATTTTCAAATAGTAGGTAATAAGGTAATTTTAAGTTATAAATAATCTATAATTTGTAACTTTATTAAAAAAAAAAAAAAATTAAAAAAAAAAAAAAATAAAAACTCATTACAAAGTCATTGTTTGACATTTGTAATGAATCTAACGAAATGACAATGCCTTTGGAAGTCGAAACCAGGATATTCATTATTAAAAAGAGGTTAAAATTGAACTACTTATGCTTTTTCCATAAATAAATAAACCTGCAATAAGATTATGTTATAAAGGGACATAAACCTAACATTTCTCACCTCACATTATACACTTTATCTTTTCATAGAAATCTAGCCTGTCGCAACAGCAGAAATATAATTTTGCTCGAATTTGGTCAAATTGTACAATGTATTTGAATGTCCTTCATACGCATGCATTACTGCCATCTATTGAACATTTGCATTAGCATTGCGAGATTTAGTAATGGTTTGCGTCCTAGCTAAATCCTTGAGTTAAAATTAATAATAATTACAGATAGCTGTTTCGTCAATGTTACTCTGTGTATTTTATTGATTTTTCACATTGGCGGGAAAATATAGTTGTTGGAAAACTCTACGTACAAGGCTGTACGAGTATTTGGGTTTATAACAAAGCTCAAATACATCTTTAAAAAAAAAACAATTAATTCAAAATTTAGACCATACTCTTTTTTCAATATTTACATATTTTATTTCTTGACTCTTAAATCATAATTGAAAATTTATTTTCAATTCCAGGTATACATATTTTAATTATTATTAGTACTTATATCAGACTCATTTACCTATTATATTTTTTTGTTTGTCTAATCATTTTTAATTCAAATTATATTATTGTATCTACACAATTTATTTGCATGAAACTGTATATTAATGTCTTCGTCTGTCAAATTGTTATAATTGTTACTATTTTTTGTTCAACATGTAAAAGGCTTTGCCGTGTAAAAGTGAAAATAAAGAACATTCACCAATTCTTGTTTCAAATCATTGTGTTTGGCCTAATATAATTATTAATTACATACATATTCTGTTGAATATGTATATTTGAATCAGTCATTTGAGAAACCCCATAAGTCAGGTTTTAAGCGGATATGATTTTTTTTTTATTTTGGGTCCTTTTTTTGAAACGCACGTTATTTTATTTAGAAACCACGCATTTTTTTCCTATTTGATACAAATTGTGCTGATTAACTTGGACATTCAATAGAGAAACAACATAAGTCAGAGACTAAGTGCATTATTTTCGATTCACAACTGACACTTAGCGCCAACTACTAACGTGGGTGAAAAATATTAAAATTAGTGATTTTTGGATGTTTAATAAAGAATCTGACTTGAAAATGTTGATTTTTGTTCCCTGAAATAGTGTTCATTTGAGAAACAACATAAGTCAAAGGTTTTTAATTAATAAACAAATAAATTATTTTAACAAAATATAAAGGTTGATAATAATAAAATACACTTAAAGTTACATTTTGATTTGAGTAAGATATCAACATTTCATTCAAAATTTTATAACAGTTTTTTTGTGATTTCTGAAAAGTTATTATTTATTTCACATCAACAGTACACTACAGAAAATATATATGTATAAAAAACAAACAAAGCAGACAAAAAATGGTATCAATATATCGCCCTTTTTATAAGTGCATACAAATTTAAAATTCATGTTAAGTTAGAAGCCCATAAGGTTGTAAAATTTAAATAAAAGAATAGTAAAATGATAAAAAAAAGTTATCACATTAGACAATAAAAAGAAAACATTTTTTTTATTTTTAAAATACAGTATATATAGTAAAAAAATTACATAAAGAAGAATAACAGTTGTCTGTTCTTACAATAGGAATAATTAGTCAATGTATTTTTATAAACAATCCAGATTAACTGTCATTCACTACATTAACCTAACCTACCTACCTGTCCAACACACAGAAAAAAACAATATGAATTAGTGTCACAGACATAAGGAGTAGAGGGAAAAAAAACATTGAGATGTAGAGAGACCCAAAAAGTATATTGACTGACTTATGTGGTTTCTCAAATGATCGATTCATTTATTAGTTTGTTAAGTACACATACTTATAATTTATTTATCTAAACACATTACCTTGAACGGGCAAAATTTTTATTAGCATTGTTTACTATAGATAAAATTAATGTTATATATGTAGGAAACGTTTTGTATTTGTTTTGTCAAGTAAACATACTACAATCAAACCCATGTTTATATATACAATAATACACATACTTGATTCGTATAACGATACGGTTTGGGCGTGTGGAAAGAATGAAAGATGACAGATTGAATAAAATATTATTATTATGGACAATAATAAGTGTGTGTAAACAAGTTAAGATGATTTGGACATGTTGAGCGAATACGCGATGAAAGGATGGCGAAGAGGTTGTATTTATCTGAAAGAGGGGATGTGAGACAGCGCGGACGTCCAAGAACCACATGGCTTAATCACGTGAATCAAATTCTCAAGGACGGCCGCGTGTTGACTCAGGGCTTTAGCACACCTCCGCCGCGAAATAGCGAAAGCGAAACCGCTGAGCGGAGTCGTAGTAGCGAAACCGCTTTTAGCTAGTACATTTACGCGGAACGCGAACAGCGAAATCGTGATACCGAATAAACACTATTACGTACGCAGTAGTGTGAAATTAGTGGAACTAAATTGCATATTCCAAAGTAATTATCCGATATTGGCCGAATAATAAATATTGAACTATAATCTATCTATACCAGCACGGCTTTCCCACAAGTTTATTACATGCAGTTGGTCTACTGACTATCCCACTTTATCTATCTATACCATCACGGCTTTCCCACAAGTTTATTACAAACAGTTGGTCTACTGACTACCCCACTATCTATCTATACCATCACGACATCTCCCACAAGCATATTACATGCAGTTGGTCAACTGACTATCCCACTTTATCTATCTATACCATCACGGCTTTCCCACAAGTTTATTACATAGTCACCAACTGCATGTAATAAACTTGTGGGAAAGCCGTGATGGTATAGATAGATGAAAAGGGATAGTCAGTAGACCAACTGCATGTAATAAACTTGTGGGAAAGCCGTGATGGTATAGATAGATGAAGTGGGATAGTCAGTAGACCAACTGCATGTAATAAACTTGTGAGAGATGCCGTGATGGTATAGATAGTGTAGTAATCAGTAGAATAACGGCATGTGGATATTGGCACGGAGAGGACGACTATTATGTTTATTAGTGACTGCCCCATATGTGGGAAATTTCATGATGATATAGATAGAGAGAATCTTACTTCACTTAACCGCAGACCCACGCTATTTCGACGTTTGTTCATGGTTTCGCTCCAAAAATCTGTCGAATTGTACAAATACAAAAGCGGCACAAAAGCGAAACATCAGAGACTGCGAAAAAACAGGCGGAGATGTGAATGCTTATTTCGTAATCTATGGCGAAACGGTGCTAGAAAGAGATAGATGTATAGAAAACAGTATGTATTTGAGCATGCCATCTCGCTCTTGCGTACGACGCACACGAACTGACAGATTTAAGCGGAGCCGCTTTCTCGATTCCGCCGCGGAGGTGTGCTAACGGCATAAGAGATTTCGGGGTACTTGTATGTGAAACTGGACTATACCTACTCTCACGTCGTGTCCCAAGTGGGGTAGGCAGAGAGAACGGAACGCCAAATAAATATATATTTCACAAACTTCCTTCACTTCCACAACACATTCATACAATTTCTCTTGCACGCACGTCGTTACCTCTTACTCAACACACGCCCGTCCATGAGAATTTGATCCACGTGAGCCACCTACCCTTCTTTTTGCCACTAAAATATGGACATGTGGGTGTCAGGTTAAAGTTTTTTAAATTAAATAAAGAAACACCTCTTAGCTCCTACCCTTTTAACTTAAATATGGGCATGTGGGGTTTCAAACTTCAAGTTTTTAAAATAAAATGTTTTGACACGCTTCCAAACCAATTTAAAAAATGAGACATTCATTGGGAATATGCAATTGGAATATAAATATAGGGATGATATCACTCAACACGCTGGGTTCAACTGGATGCAGACGGCGCAGGATCGAATGGCGTGGAAGGAAATGAAGGAGGCCTTCATCCAGGAGTGGATGAGAAGAAGAAGACTGTTGAATTGAGGATAATTTTGGTTTGAATGTGTGGATAAGTAGAAGTTAACGACTCCTAAGATATTCGAGTGTGAGTTGGGTCTCTGTTCTTTGAAATAATGTTAAAATTAATGTCTTATTACAGATGTTTTACAAATAAAAGTAACTGCTTTTTACAGTGGGATGCTCGAAAACTTAAAGAAACGAGTCGTAACCCAATCTTTTACAGGAGATTCCACAAAACATGCATTGTAATTGGATAAATTGTACTTCTATGTTATCTGTGATGTAAATATATTATCTCTCCGTTACATATATGTCTGTCTGCGAGATATTATATAATATATATCCAGTGACATTTATATATAGACTGGTTGAATATAACACTAATTGAAAATTGATAATAATGAGTTCAATCGGAACTGCGGTCCAAAATCAGTCTTAAATAAGCGTTGGTCCAAAAAATTTACAAGTTTATATGATAAAATATATAAATAAATATTAATTTTGGACCCTGTAGGCCTAGTCAAAACACATTTAAGCGTTACGTTTTCGTTTCGTTTTTGTTCAAACGTGGACGACGCCGACGTTGCGAGAACGCGTCAATTTCCGTAGCTACTTGTGTATTTTAGCTACGAAAATTGATGCGTTCTCCCAACCTCGTCTTGTTTGAACGAAAACGTAACGCTTAAATGTATTTTGACTAGGCCCACTGATGTCTTCTTCTTCTTTTCGTGTCGGTCAGCAAACGATAAATACAAAAAAAATAAAATCCACATCTACACTCTCATTCCCTCCCAGAAAGCGACGACCTCTCTTGTAGCTCCCTCCAGATGAGTTCGCCTTACGAATTCCTCCCAGAGACACTGTCTGGGAGCCATTGGGCATGTCAGAAGATGTCCACTGTTTTGCTCCTCTCCACAGTCACACGCTGTGCTCTCAGCCAAGCCCCATCTCTGAAGGTTCTTCTGATGTGATTGCCCGTTTATATTTATTTCCTCTTATCGACCGACGGTTCTTGGTGGAAGATCATATTAATAATTTTTAAATGAAACACGATATCTATGTAGCTGTTCCACTATTGACTTTATTAGTTTTGCGAGCCGGCTTTCAAGAGCTCCGCTCTCATCGTCAGGCAAAAGTAAAAAACTTTTTTGAAAGCCGGCTTGCAAAGTTGGTAAAATCAATAGTGGAATAACTAGATATTGTGTTTCATTTAAAAATTAGAGGATATTTTTTTTTGAAAGATATTCTTCAAGTTATAACATATTATGAATTAAAAAAATTGTGAGGTTCGTAAATTAAGTAAAAATATGCAAAATACAAGAGCTTTTAGAAATATTTGTGTCAGAATTCAATTCTCAAATGCATTTCAAATATTCTGCTTATTCGTGAATAAATTCTCATAATGAAATTTTTATCTTCAGCGCCATGGATATTTGTCATTAATTTAATTATCCATAGAAAAAGTCAATATTTATATTATAAACATAAGACCTAAACCTTCAGGTCATATCTGAAGCATAATAATAAAAAATCAACGCATTGTTGACGTATTATATAAATTAGAAAACAAAATAAAATTATATAATACTAATTAATTAATGTCTGAGAGAATTGGTACTGCATTACATACAGTCTATGTAGACTGTATGTAATGATTATTATCATCACTGTATCAGATTATTATCTTTTTTTATTATAATTTCTTATCACAGAGATAGACTTAGTATGCTTCAAATCATACTTCAATGTCATCAGCGAATAAATAAACCAGATCATAATGTTATCTATATTATCTACACACCATCGCGGCGCATCTCTCACAAGTTAGTGGAGATACTAGAGGACTATATTATACTTGCCTACCCCAAATCGCATTCCAATATTTAAGAAAAAAGTGAAGGTATCTAAGGGGAAATATATCTATTTATTTATACCCTCACACCGTAGGCAGAGAGGATGGAACGCCATATAGATCTGTCCTTGCATACTACTTTCGCTTCTTCCACATTGGATGCGTCCCGTATAAGGACGGGAAACGAAAGTATTCATTCGAATATTTCTTCGGAGAATGCTCCGAATCATCACCGAATGATTGAAGATTGATTGACGTTCGCATCCTACTATCTGGACGCACCCATTCATGCAATTTCTCATTAACGCACATTGATTTTTCTTACTCAACACCCGGCCATTTTTGAGAATTCGATCCACGTTATCAAATTCAAAGCCGCGTATTTCTCGGACGCCCGAGCTTCCTCACACTACCTCTTTCAGAGAAGTATATCCTCTTTGTCATCCTTTCCCCTTCCATTTGTTCCACATGTCATGTACATCGTAACTTATTTAAACGCATTCTGTGCACATCATTCCTCTTGCATCCGCTCATTCTTCTAATATCCCCATTCTTCACTTTTTCACGCAACGTTTTACCAACCGTTATTCTCCTCAGTGATCGCATCTCTTCAACATTTATTCCATTTTCTTCCCTCTTCAACCATGTTCAAGTTTCACTTGCAAACATAAGTGTCAGTACTAAAAATCTCTTTTTAAAAGGGTGCGTCTCCTACCTTATTCTGAAGCCTTTTCTATTTTGACAGATAAATACTTCATGTCAATTATTTATGATGTTATCACTGATTATTTAGTCTCTAATTCTTTATACATGTCTCTAGAGATACTTACAATATCACCGGTCCTCTCTTTTGTAACGTTCTCCCACCGTCATCTTGGTAAGGCCACCAAACTTCTTTCTGGAACAATCTGTAATAAAAATAAAGAAAAATGAAACGGTCGAATAATAGGTACCTATTTTTGGACAATTCCTCTTGAATAAAACGCACTTGTTATGAATGTGAAGGACGTCAAAAGAGGAAGGAATAAAATTTTTGGCTGCGGTTCAAAATCAACTCACATGTGAGTATTAAAGAGACTTTTGGGTCAGTGGTAGTATACAGTAAAATTATCAAATGGGTCACTTGGTGGCCCACGGGTCGTAGGTTGCCGACTCCTGTCGTAAAGTATAGTACTTATTTCGATGTTATTTTTACAATTAACCATTGTATGAGGTCACATACGTAAATTTAACACATGAAACTACCATATAAGGCTTAGAAAAGACAACGTCACCTCATTTGGTAGTGCCCCGGACGGGACTTGAATCCGCATTGGACAAAGCACATCTCGCGACAAGATGGGAGTACTTGTAGAAAACGTCACGATGGTGTAAATGAATCGCTTTTTAATTCTCCTACTGTACTTACTTACATACATACAATTGTATAATAATAATATTATTATTATATAAGTTTGTGTATATGTGTGTTTGTGTATAAGTGTGAGTATGTTTATGTGTTTATTGTTTATTTATGGCCAGTTTAATGTTCCATGTTTACTTTATGCTACGCTATAGGTACCTACCAACACTAATACATACATGGACAATACAATACACAATGTTATATTCTCACCAACACTCACATGTTGTTATACAAACAAAATACACACAATTACCTATATGGGAACAAAATAATATACACACACTCGTGATGTGCGGATTATTATTGTTTCAAGATTTTTCTGTTCAAGTTCTGCCTCCGATCACTAAATATTCGATTTTGTATAAAAATTAGAAATATTGATAACCTCATCGTTTATGAATTAGGTACATTTTTTTACAAAATCGCATCTTTTTCCAACTACCTATATCAAAATTCCAACATTTGTATATTAAATAAAATTTATAATTCTGAAACACTGTTAACTTCCAACATTTTTATATTAAATAAAATTTATAATTCTGAAACACTGTTAACTTCCAACTTTTTTATTTAACTTAGATAAAATTAATATTTCAGAAGCACTGCTAACCTCCAACTTTTTTATTTTAAATAAAATTTATAATTCTGAAACACTGTAAACTCCCAACATTTTTTTTAAACTAAATAAACACTGTTAACTCTCAATTTATTTTCATGTAAAATAAAATTCATAATTCTAAAACACTGTTTATTCCAACTTTTTTTAATATAAAACAAAATTCTTTGTTCTAAAACTTTCATAAAACACTGTTTATTCCAAATTGTTTTATAGCTACTAATAAATTAATAAATTTAAAACACTGTTAACTTCCAACGTTTTTAAGTTAAAAAAAAATCTGAAACACTGTTAACTTCTAAAATAATGTACAGTGTCCTTAATGTGTTTTGTCACGTAAAGGACACTTCAATGTTATCCAATAATAGTAATAATTATAAAAATATGAAAACATTCCAATATTTGGCACATCACTGATAAGTAACATATACCTACAAGCTAATCTAAAAAAATATTTGTGTCTGTTCATATGTATCTATGTATGTATTTGTCTGTACAGGAGAACACTCAACGTAGACACCTATATAATATAAGACATTCAGAAGGGGTGGCAGTATATCTCATACTGCTGAATAAAAATAGCTGAGAGCTAAAAGATTTTAGCAATACATAAAATAATATTAAATAACCATTTTTTTCTTTGGCGTAGGGTCATTGCACCAGTCTTTGTACATAATAAGAAATTTGTCACAATTTTGCTTCATATTTCCTATGTTTTTTTAGAAAATGGTCGCTTTTTCTTGAATTTAAGTAGCTGGTTATCTTATAAATATAATAACCTACCTATATTTATCACTGCACATTTTTAATATTTTTTTAATTAATTGAGTTGGTAATATCTAGTGTTTGTCACAATTTCACCAGTTATTGACACATAAAACTCCAGTGTTTGACACATAGAAAAAATAATATTTCATAGTTCATAGTAGTAAAGTAAATAAATTAACTGAGACTGTTTAAAATGTTTATTAGAAATGAAAACAAACATATTAAGATACTTTATAATATTATTGAAAAGTATATACCTACGTACACTTAAATAAATAAAAAATTAATTAAAAATTAGCGGACATTATCGTCAAATCTCATTTGAAAAACCAAAAGTCAAATATAAATTAATGAGCTTCTAGGTACTTCATATCTCTTGGATTCTTACATTCGAGACATGCCGTTTTTTACAGCATCTACTGCACTCTTCATATTCTCTTTATCCCAAAGGAATTTGGGTTTTTTGTTTGGAGTCATCTGTCACAAACACAAATAAATTTACCACTATTTTCACAAAATGTTTAAATTCAGAACTTGAGTTTCAAATGCCTTCCCTCACTGATGATGCTAATAGAAAAAATAAATAAATAAAAATATTTGGTTGTAGTGGCAAACACTGGATTTCTTATAAACCCCAGTAATTGACACTTTGTTAAAGACTGGGGAATCAGTATTATATACGACTCCAGTGATTGACACTGCTAATAAAGTACTCAAAATTACTAAATTCAAGAAATATGGCAATCAACACATTATTCAAAGCAATAATGACTATGATAAATATTAATCAAACAAAAAAATAACATCTTGAAAAAGATGTATGTAGATTATAATACCCTTGTCCTTATCTTGATTCATAAGAAATTAGAAAAAACATGCCTTGTGTTAGAATATTTTTTTTGCAGCAGTATGCGTAATAATAACCACCACTAATGACATCACAGGAGATACTAAAATGAACACGGATGACAAAAAGCATACTACCACTAAAAATGTGTGCATGCATGACTATCTGGAGTCAGTTTAAGACAGAATGTCGTCAAACACTGGTGCAATGACCCTACCTCTAAATTTTCTTGACTTGATAGGTGTACCTTGAATGCAAAAAGTTTGCAGACCACTGGCCTATAGGATAAGAGCGACAATACTAGCTTTCAAACACGGTTTCGCTCAGATAAAAATAAACAATTCAGACTATAATTAGTAGCATTCCCCATTTCTGTATGTTAAAGGAAAACCACAAAATACCAATGTCAAAAAATGATATTTCAGTGCGGACAAAAGTTTGAATTTTTTTTTCTGTACAATAAATTATAAACGACAAAGTGAATACCGTGTGCAAAACAAACTTGGTGCTCTGCATTGACAAGTTTTCCAACCTTCAGCATAACATTTGAACCATCAGTGACTATTGCCACAATATCGGTATCTATATAGTGAGATATCGAACTTAGAAAGGTGCTCTTTTAAGATACGAACACAAGTTACGGCTGTCAGTGATTCATTATTGCGAAAGTGTGGATCAAATTCCTGAATTATTTAAAAATTGTATCTACTAATTCCGAAAATCTCGGGATTCGTTAAATTTAATCTCGAAAATTACGGGACTAAAATACGACCGGGATCCCGAGATTCGGGATTAGAAAAAGGGTCAGGATCGAGTCCTCTAGTAACGAGCTACATAATATGTCTTCCCAAGAATCGAATCCTCTACTTGTTACACAGATCTAACCACGCTTTGAGTCTAACTTACTATGCTTTGTGGAAATGTTTGATCTTTGGATTAATACCATCTCTATGTCCGGTGTGACCGGCCGGCGTGTTTTATTATAGGTAGGTACTTCTATATTAATGTACTTTGTATTATGCATTATACATAGTAATATAATATCATAAATACGATCTGTTTATTTATTCTTTGACTGATGTCATACTAAACAAACATATATACAGACATACACACTAACACATGAAGCTCTTATTATATTGTTATACTATAATTTAGGTACAAATACTGTACAAGTACTGGCAAGGAAAAAATGACAGGACATTGAAAGTATCTATTTATCTATCTATCTATACCCTCACGCCGTGTCCCAGGAGGGGTAGGCAGAGAGAACGGAACGCCATATAGATTTATCCTTACATACTTCTTTCGCTTCCTCCACATTCATCCAGTTTCTCATACATGTTCGCCGATTTCTCTTACTCAACACGCGGCCGTCCTTTAGGATTTGATCCACGTGCTCAAGCCACGTGGTTCTTGGACGTCCGCGCTTCCTCACACCTCCTCTTTCAGATAAATACATCCTCTTCGTCATTCTTTCATCTTTTGCATTCGCTCAATATGTCCAAACCATCGTAACTTATTTACACGCTTTCTATCCACAACACTCTTCTCGCATTCGCTCATTCTCCTGATATCCTCATTCTTCACTCTATCCCGCAACGTTTTACCAACCATTCTTCTTAGTGAACGCATCGCCACGGCATTTATTCCACTCTCGTCCTTCTTCAACCACGTCCAAGTTTCACTTGCATACATTGAAAGTATAATAATAGAAATTTGTTGTTTTTTTTTTAATTATTTACATCAAACTAAAAGTTACACAGTTAATATTACATAATAAACAAAACATATACAATTTCTCATGCACGCGCGTCCGATATCTTTATTCAAATCACGGCCGTCCTTGAGAATTTGATCTACGTAATCAAGCCATGTAGTTTTCGGAGGCTCGCGCTTCCTCACACCCCTCATTTCAGACAAGTATATTCTCTTTGTCATTCTTTCCTCTTCCATTCGTTCCACATGACCAAACCATCTCAATTTATTTACGCGCATTCCATCCACAACACTCCTCTTGCATCCGCTCATTCTTCTAATATCCTCATTCCTCACTCTATCACGCAGCGTTTTACCAAACATCTTCCTCAGTGATCTCATTTCCACAGCATTTATTCCACTTTCATCCCTCTTCAACCATGTCCACGTTTCGCTTGCATACATAAGTGTCGGTACCAGAATGGTATCGTGCACTAGCAATTTTGCCACCGTTAGTCCTAGCACCGGCCACTTTTCTTCTGTCGAAATCCTTGTTGCACCTTCCATCCCTCACAAACAAACTTCCTTTGCTTTTAACATTATATTAATCAATAAAATTTTAAAAATCCCGCCATCGCAAAAAATCGCCAGTAAAAGATAGATCTTCCACTCTTTCCAGTCTGTTTTCGAGTGTCCTGTAAGAGGCAAGTATTCGTAAAACATCACGTTTAAGAAATTTAATCTTTTAAGGGAACTAATTATTTGTACGGCTATTAATCCATTAGTTCGGCAAAAAAAATCAACATTTAAGTCATTTGCACAGCAAACAATGTTTTCATCGGCAATAAATAAAAAATAAGCGCAACACTTGTTTTACAAACAAACATGGTTATATCAGCAAATTAAAAAAATTAACAGCTAAATAAATACTCGCACAACAAAATAATAAATTGTCCAGCAGAATTGTTATTTGAGCAGCAGAATTATTATTTGACCGGCAGAAAATATTAGATAAACAATATTTTTCACACACCGATTTACCTTCGGATCCACATGAAGTTTTTGTGATTTCTTACCAAATTAATGATTACTACGAAAATAATGCCAGTTTCCGCTTTGCTATATTAACGAAATATCTAACTGAAATGTCGAAAAACGCTAGTGTCGTTCATTCAGATGCTACATAAAAAATCACATCAAAAGATGCTACATACAAAGATTTATTATTTGAACAAGATTAAAAATTTAGCTTTCACAAGTTTAATTAAAACTAGCTCGCGGTTTGCTGCTCATTTATTTATTTTGCTGGACTAATAATAATTTTGCTGGTCGATTAAATTGAGAGTTTTACAATATCATATTATTTGCAATAGAAATATAATATTCTCGCTGGGCATAAGTAGCATATCAACATGATAATATTTGTCGGCAGAATACATTTTTCTGCTGAATATAACATCAATATTATGCTGATCGTTTAAATGATAGCCATATTTTAATATCTTCAGGGCCCCTAGTCAAAACACATTTAAGCGTTACGTTTTCGTTCAAACAAGACGAGGTTGCGAGAACGCATCAATTTTCGTAGCTAAAGCCTAAAATACACAAGTAGCTACGAAAATTGACACGTTCTCGCAACGTCGCGTCGTCAACGTTTGAACGAAAACGTAACGCTTAAATGTGTTTTGACTAGGCCTACAGTTCAGCGATGAGTATTGCCGCTCATCCTGAAAGTCTTGACTTTCATTGGCACGAAGACGGCAACTTGCACGTTTGTAACGTGCAGTTGGTCTGCTGGCTACCCCACATGTGAGATATGCCGTGATGGTATAGTGATACCTAGGAATATTATCTAGTATATAAAATTCTCATGTCACTGTGTTTGTTATCATACTTCTCCGAAACTGCTGGATCGATTTTGATGAAATTTTGTGTGCTTATCGGGTAGGTCAGAGAAAGGCCAATATCTATTTTTCATAGCCCTAAAAGTTAAGGGTTGTCCATCCCGTTTTTTTTATTATTCGAACAACAAAAAAAAAATTTATGGTGAGGCATGAAAAAGTACATACAGCCCTAAATTTTCACCCTTCTACTATCAACCCCTATCTTTTACTAGCGATATTAGTAGTTGGCAAAACAACGTTTACCGGGTCAACTAGTTTTTTTATATAATTGATTTGCACAAACAAAAAAATTGACGATTTGCTATACTAATACTTTTAAGAACTATTCAAAATATAAAAAAATATATGAAAAATCGTAGGATTAAAAAGTAGTAGAACCTAATTAAAAAAATTTTTAGAGTAAAACACTAATGTTGGTAATAAATATTTGTTTTCATATTTTATCACATCAAAATGTTCGCAGCGTCAAGTTTTGAGAGTTTTCTGCCGAACATGTCGAAAATTGAATATTTTTCCGTTTGTGCTAAAGAGCGGTTTTAAGACTTGATTTGACATGAAGACCAAAACGACGTAGTTTTCGAACAAAAGTTCATAAATGATAATCCAGAGTAAAGCCGGTTGTAAATACTAGTTTCGATATAGGTAGTATATAATAATTATAATGTTTGTATTTATTTATTTATTTACTTATTGTTTGTTTAATGTTTCCGGTAATGTGTGCCTATAGGCACTCACTTACAACATCTGTAATAATATATTATATGGTACTCATATCTAGATATCCAGGGGCGTCCCTGGGATGTTTTCTAGAGAGGACTGAAGCTTAAAAAAAATGTGTAGATTTTTTTTATTGTTTTACCGGATTAGGGCACAACGTCCAGATGACAAAACCAATCAAACATCTCAATTGGAGAAACATTTTTACACAAAGTTTTCGCATTTAAAGGCCCCGTTTAGCAAAAACGGTATAATATTCTATTTTCAACAAATTTGATATAAAAACTGCCAAAACTTGTTGACCCTTGCAAACATATTGATTTGATAAAATAAAAAATCAAATATTTATTACCAATATTAGTTTTTTACTAAAAAATAAATAAATCGCAGACTGACGAGATTTATTTAGGTACTCTTTGTTATATCAAAATACAAATTATTTGTAATAATATTTTTTATTCGTTCTATCAAGCATATAAATACTATAGATTTAAGCAAACTTTTTTTAGTAAACAAAAAATTGAGTTCATGTGGTGATTTTTGGTTTCAAAATATGAGAAATATTATCAAAAAAAATATTTTTTAAGTCGGTCAATATCCATGAAAAAAACAAAAAAAAAAGGTTTTTTTTTTCTATAATTGTAATAACTATCTAAATATTCTCAATATTAAAATAATACATGGAAATTTGTAGGATTCTCGTGCATTTATGTACCAAACACACCCCCGAATTCGATTTCTAGAAATATGCTTTTTTATAAATGAATACTATGAAGCTAAAATCGAGTTTTTTTTTAAAGTTAAAGTTTGATATTGGTAATGAATGTTTGTTTTCATATTTTATCAAATCAATATGTTCGTAGGGTCAACAAGTTTTGAGAGTTTGTGTACCAAACTTGTTTAAAATTGAATCTTTTATCGTAGGGGGCTCTTAAGTGGATATTCACACCTGCGTGAGTGAAGATATTAAGAACTTCACTCAAACAGACACCTCATCCGCACAACCAACAGACTGTGTAAACTCCCTTTTGTATGAAACAGGAAAGGTGTCCCGATGCTTACGAATCGGCTCAGGCTGGTTTAAGTTCACTTCACCCACGGTACTACTACTACACCATCACGGCATATCCCACAAATGGGGTAGCCAGCAGACCAGCTGAATGTAATAAACATGCAAAACGTCTTCTCTATGCCAACAAAAAATTAAGACATTCAGGATGGGTGGCAAACCTCATCATTGCTGAATTTGAGATGTAAAAATGCCTTTATTTTTTGAACAACTGCCTTTTACAGGACACTAGAAAATTTACGGACAAGAGTGAGATATCAATTCTTTGCCAGGCGCTCCACGATTTAAACGCTTGGAGACTACAAATACAAAATAAGATAAAAGTATTATAATTAATCATTTAAAAAAAAAAGATATATCTGGGTTTTGTTATAAACCCAAATACAACCTTATGCACCTTTCACACTAAGCTAAAAGCTTGTGCCGTGTAAGGGGAGTTTGCCGGCACCTGGGATCGAACCACGGACCCCTTGTTCTGAAGGCCGAGACTTTACCTTCAGGCTACCGACGAACTCATTTTATTTCATAATTTAATAAACAAAAATATAGGTGTACATCAAGAGAAAAACACTGAGAAAAATACTAAAGAAATTTCAAAACGAATCATTGGTACGTAGTTACGTACTAACAGATTAGGACCAGAGATAAATTTACCAACGATTTGTTTGCGGAAAGTTAATATTATAGATTCGTACTAATGAATCGTTTGTACTATCTCTGGTCCTAATCTGATAGTACGTAGGTACCGATGATTCGTTGTGAAATTTCGTTAGTATTTTTCTCAGTGTATTCGCAGTGCAAAACACATCAATGATATTACGTTGAAAATAACATCATTATCCATGAACTAAAGTCGATCCTGAAGTAGCTGAAGGTTGTGTTCAGCGTGTCACCACGATGCCGTTTCATTTAGTTAATTCAGTCTGACCTTTCTTAAAGTTACTTTCATTCTGATTTTGAGATCCTAGAGGGGGGGGCAACTGCAATCCCTTCCCGAGTACGTCTATGTATTTAAATATATTTATGATAAACTTATAGAAATATATGAAAAAGCAATGATATAATAATATTGAGTGTGTGTGTGTGTTCACAAATACATAATAAAAGTAGGGATCGAAAACCATCGGGCAATATACTTTTATGACCTTTAAAAAAACGTAGCTTTTATTATTATACAAAATATCTAATTTATTTATTAAAATAACATTGGAGTCTACACTTTGATTACCTTCAACATAAAATTAACATTTTTTTTTAAATATAACATCAAATAATAATGACAGTAAAATATTTAAATAAATTTATATTCAAAATGTATAACCTCAACGCTATTCGATTAAATTTTCCCATGATGTCCTATGAAAATAGTAGGTACAATTATAAGAGATCACTAACAGAGCTACAGGGACAAAAACCTTCTAACTATCCTGGTAGATGATAGAAGAACAGTATGCTATATTTGAGCCTGTCACCTATTCCTAGTTTTCGAAGATTGCTTGATAGACTCTTAGGTATTAAACCATTCACAAACAACACTATAGGCACTTGTAATGTTATTAGAAAGATTCTGAACACAGATATTTCGGGAACAATGCTGGTATTTTGAACTCGCATTTTGAGCCTAATCCTTTGATATTCTGTACATCTGGATAGGTGAATTTTTCCTGGCATTAGACTGTTAAGTTTTTGTGTGACCATGACTGATCATAATTATGAAGACTTATCTGGTTGTATACCTAATGCTGAGAAGTGTGGAAGGCAATTTTGCCGCCGCGTTAAAAAAATAGTACTGCAGTGAGAACAAAGTCATTTCATGAGAACTAAGTCAGGGTTAGACTAGACAGAGTAATCCGAAAATGAATAGGTAACTCACATAGGTACTACGGCCAATGTTTGTGTACCCCTTGTATAAGTTCTATTGTAATGCTATGTATGAAGATACATATATATCTGATACAACATCCTCGCTGCACATCCTGTCTGTAGGTAGGTTTCTATAATGTACCTCCATGTTGGAATATTACTTTATGTTATTATTTATATTTCATATTCGTAATGACACTTTTATCGGTACGGAGAGGACAACCCGTATGCTTATTGCATGCAGGTAATCTATTGACTGTTGCTACAATACAGTTATACTATATTATGATAATATTTCTATCTATACCATCACGACATCTTCCATTTGATTGGTCTGTAACGAGTTTGAATTTATTGTCTTCTCCATTCCTTCCTATTTTTAGTTAGTTTCTTTAGTTCTCCGTATGTGCCACAGTTCATGTCCTTCTTCAGTTGGTCCGTATAGGTGTCTCTTGGTCGACCTCTACTATTTCTGCCTTCGGTCCTACCCTCCGCGATGGTGATAAGTAGGCCTGTGTGCTTGATATTGTGGCCAATCAAGTTTGCTCGTTGTTGGTTGATTGGAGTTCCCTTCTTTCGCCTATACTGATTAATACCCTCTTCATTTTCAACATGTTCCGACCAATGAATTTTCAGCATGTGTCTGTAGCACCATATCTCAAAGGCAGCCAACCGTCCGCTTTCACTCTTACCAATGGTCCATGTCACTGGAGCAACTACTGCAAAATTATGTAATGAAGTATGCGAGTCGTCCTCCTCGTGTCAATATATGTAAGTTAAGATTTTGGAGGTCATGTTGTGAGCGACCATATGAAGAATGAATGAGTTAATCTGGTGGGGCTACTCCACATGTGGTGTGGGAGATGTTGTAATGGTATCGTAAATATTTAAATTTAATACTACTACATACAATACTACTATACCATCACAGCATATCTAACAAATGGGGTAGCCAGCAGACCAAATGCATATTATAAACATACAAGCTGTCCTCTCTGTGCCAATATAAAATCAAGACATTAATTTATTATAACAGACTCATTTTACAATTTTTCATTGGTGGACTGTCGTTTCAATTTCGATTATAAACTGCGATAAACTCGCCCTCTGTATATTGATTGTATGATTGTCTTTGTTTTAAATGTATTTTTGTGTGATTTTGCTTGTAATCAATGTACAGTAAAGAATAAATAAATAAATAAAAAAAATTGTACCTACAAATTAAGCTTTATTCAGGAATACTTATATATATATAATTTATAATCAATTTATGTGCATGCTTATACAAGCAGTATTTTTGTCATCGTCTCTCAAATTGTTATTGTTTTATTATTTAACATGTAAAATGCTCTGCCATGTGTAAAAATGTAAATAAATAATGCCATTATTGTCAATATTAGATACACATGATTATGTTCATTAAAAGAAAGTCTACTGTTAGCAGACATCCCTGTGCTCCGAAGGGGTGTTAAAAAATTAAGATAAAACGCTTTGTACTACCTTTTTTCTTATTGTGGACAAATGTGAAAAACAATATAATGTGTGAACGTACCTTAATAATTTTGACAGGTGCAATATTATTTCCCAATGGCAACACTAAGCGGATATTTTATTTTCAGCAACATAGTACTAAAAAATATTTTTCACTATACTGGTAACACTGTTATATAAACTTCAAAAATTTGAATGCAGAACACACAGCAACAGGTAAGAAGTAAAAATCTACAATCATTTGTTGTCAATACGAAAACAAAATCCATAGGCACTTATAAACACATCAAACATAAGAACAACATTCAAATTAAGAACGAAAATAGAACAGCAACACGCGGAATAGTAATTTAATGAATTCTAATTTGAATAATGGAACAACTCATGACATAATAATGATAACACACAGTGTTCAATTAAAGTTCCCGCGCAAAAATAAAAAAGAACGACACCGGCCGGCGAGCGCGCGCGCAGCTCAAGAACACTCGAAATTTGAAAATCAGAATTCAGAATGATAAAATATTCAAATTTTAAATCAAAAGTCAAGAAACACGAACCAAATGAAGTTTTTTTAGAGAATTATTTAAATTTTTATATCACTTTTGTCGTTTTAAGTTCAGAATAATATGAAGACTAATTTTATATTTAAGGATGAAATATTATGGATTGGTTTTTTGTTTCATATTTTTTTTACAATCTATTAACTTTTATTACTTCTGTTTACATAAAAAGCAATTTTTCACAAAAAATGCAGATGGCGAGTTTATCATAGCAATTGCGCTATTTCTTCCAACTAATCTAAAGAAATGTTGGTATGCAATGTCTCCGGCTTCGTTGGGAAGATTAATTTGACGTTTTTGAACTAAATTTTCCGTTGTTTTTTTACTTGAAGTTTTTGTATTGCGCTCGGTACACGAATGAATGAGTCGACATGTAGTTTTGCTGGAGTGAGTGAGGCTACTAAGAGGGGAATATTATAATATGTATATATAAATATTACATATACAGATATTATTGTTGCTGTTGTAGGTAGGTATATATATATATTTAGATACACACAAACATAACGCAACCAATTACACTAACACTAGACTAAAAACAAAAATGAAAAATTGGGAAAAACGTAAAGAATCGTTTTGGTCCAATTCCTCAATCAATCTTCATAATAAAAATCGGACTTTTTATCGGATCGTTTAATAATCCGTGACCATCTCAAGGGCGCCGTGACTTCTCCCGAACAGCAGCGTCTTTAACTTGGTTCTAAATGAGGTAGTGCATTGATTCTCTCTCAGGTCTGTGGGTAATCTGTTCCAGGCAGTTGGCGTGGCGGCTCTGAAGTACCTTTCAACAAATTTGGAGGTGTTCGCCATCCATCTTCCAATCCAATGATTTCACGAGTTTGTTGACAGCAGAAGAGGCTGAGCGCAGCGGTCGTCACGGAGTTTCGTCAACGGAACAGAGTTCGGTGAGACACAAGGGTGGCATGTCGCTTAAGGCTTTATGGACAGTGAGACACAATTTAAACTCCACTCTCTCTGGGACTCTCAGCCAGTGTAGATCTCTTAGTATAGTGGAGTGATGTGGCAACACTTGTTCTATCTGTAAATGGTCCTAGCTGCAGCATTAAAAGCCATCTGGAGGCGATTGAGAAGAGTGTAGGGCAGTCCTGTGTAGGTATATGATGTTGCAGTAATCCAGACGAGAGACGACAAAGGCGGCGATTAAACTTTTTATTGAATCTACAGATAAATGTTTGGATACGAGATGCAGTTGACGAATGTGGAAAAAGGCTGTGCTTACCCTCCTGGATACTTGGGCATCCATGGAGAGTGTTCCATCCAGTAAGACGCCAAGAACGGATATAGTGCGCGATGGTGTTGGTGCCAGCGACAGAGATTTGTATAGTGTCTAGAGATACAAAAACTACTACACCATCACTAAACATACGAAATTCAACATATTGAAATATTGTTGAAGGGTGTTTGTGTTAATACTGTGAAAATTCATATTAAATAATTTATAAATAATTAAAACACTTATATTTTCACCATATTTATGCCCATTGAAGTGGGCGAAAACGTTAGAGTTTAAATAAATATGGTGAAAATATAACAGTGTTTTAATTATTTATAAATTATTATATTGAAATATGTTACTGATGATGAAACAAGTAGATATAAAATAAAACCAGCAAAAATAAAAACTAGCTCGAATGTAAAGTTTGCCGGTGTCGAAAAACTTGGTGTGTCCAAAAATAATTTAACGTGGTGATCAAAAAGTAATTCTACATATGGCAACAATTTCGTGAATATTACTTTTGCTATGAAATCTCACATTTGACAACAGTGGGGCCTACCATCTCATATAGTGCCGATAGGGAAGAGCACGTTTTAACTTAATACAGTTATTTGAGTGGAGAGTACAGTGTTTCATTTATTTTACACAAATTAATAAAAGATCTGCATATTAATATTGTAGGTAATAACGTTTTCGGAACCTAAATTTGAAGAACATTAAATAATTAGTGGATACTTGATCTGTAGTCTATGTATTAATGTCACTGTTGTTGTATACACAACACAATACAACATAACACAACATAACATGGTACATTTGGTATAAAATAAACAATATACATATAAATAATAATAATAATAATCTAAACAGCGACACAGAACAAACAAACGAACACAACACATTCACGTTTTGTGTAGATTCGAGTTCCGTTTAATAAAACTATGAAACAGTGATCCAGGGTTTAAATAAATAAATATTTAAATACTTTATTGGCAAAATATTATGATGAGCATACCTAATATCATGTTTACAAAAAGGACCAAATCGCATAAGCGATCTCTTTCAGACAACCCGGAAAAAAAGATAAATAAATTAAAATAGAAAATAATAATATATTATGTATAGATAAAATAATATAAAAAAACTTTTTTCAATATTTTTTCAGATTCAAACATTGTTTATACACGCTTAAAACTACAAACAATCAAAATAAAATAAAAATTAAAACACATACCTATCTTTCTTTTTTTTATTCCTTCAAAATTGAGCAGAGCTCGTTTTGAAGGAATAGGGTTATTCTTACATCATATATTCAGCAATAAAACAAACATGACCATAAAATATCTCTCCCATTTCTTAGCGATAATAAGGTAATGAAAGAAAATATAAATTATACATAAAAATTAATTGTTGAAGGGTGTTTGTGTTCACACTGTGAAAATTCATATTTATTAATTTATAAATAATTAAAACACTGTTATATTTTCACTATATTTATTTAAACTCTAACGTTTTCGCCAACTTCAATGGGCATTCTCAAGAGTACTGAATCAGTATAATGTCCTTTACAAAAATTGAGAATGCCCATTGAAGTGGGCGAAAACGTTAAGATTTTAAATAAATATAGTGAAAATATAACAGTATTTTAATTATTTATAATTTATTATATGTAGGTATATAAAAAAATAATAAATCACATTTAACAAGAATAGAAAGGGGACGGGAAAGGAGAAAAAAGAGAGGATCTGCTCAACGTAACTATATACGAGAAAATAAAGCACATTGGTTTGTGTATTCACATTGTGAAAAGATTGTTTATGACTTCAAACTTTTATATCGGTTAGTTCTCTTGAAAATGTCAAGCTAACTTGACGAAACCGCTCTATTAATAAAATCAATAGTTAAAAGTAATCAGAGTTTTATTTTTACCAAATAATATGTTAAAGCTATGAAAATTTTCGCCCATTATACAAAATTATGTGTCCATTAGTATGTAATGTTGTCATGTTTTTTTTTTCTATTATATGCTATTTTTGTGCAATAAAGATTTTTGTTGTTATTATTGTATAGCGAGCTATGAATTTAGAAGTGTCGTATATTTGTGTTGTACTGTATCAGAGCAACAGCCACAGAGAATAAACTAAATAATGTTTATTTGTTGTTTGTCCTGTGTATTATAGGTACACATATACATGGATGTGTGTATGTGTGTGCGCTGTTATACATATCTATATCAGTGTGTACTATGTGTGTGTGTGCTGGGGAGGAGCGGGTGTGATGGAATATTCGCGATTTTTATTTCACTTTCAAGGTCAACATTCATTCATACTGCAATGAGTTTTGTAATATTATCTAATTATTTTTTAATGTTTTATTATCATCATCACCATCATACCGCTTCCCTTGCGGGGTAGGCAGAAACAATCAAGCGCCGTACATACTCCTACTATCCTAACATACATTGTTCGCTTCCGTCCATTGACCTATACAGTAGGTATAGACTATAGACCCATAACGCAGTTTTTAATTTTCTCAGAAAACATGTTCCAAAATGATTTGTGAATATTTATGTTATTATTATTATTATGCGATTTCACTTTGGTTAAGAGTTAAACGTTGTTCTCACGAGGCGAATATCGTCGGGAAACCAAAATAATGGGGTGTTCACATTTGGCGAATATCGCCAGCCGAATTTCAAAATATAACGCCAGAAAATTCGCCGTACGCCCATTGATCGTCACACCTGTTCACACAAGTCCACCGATATAGAAACGATCTGTCAGATGCGTTTTGATTTTGACACTGTTTTCAAAATGGCGTCGAGATGGAGATCGCGAAGTGTTTATTTTTAGTCGAAAATGTTATAGTAGAGGTTATGAGGCGCCTTTTAATTAAGGAAACAAACGCCACAAACCAACAACAAAGATAACAGCTGTCACGAAGCGGAAAACATTTATAAAATTTATAGGTTATGAAGTTTTTACCATAGATATGAACGCCGCGCACATCTGCGCATGCGCGAATCGTTCAATCGTCCGAAAATGTTGGAAGGTGGTCAACTCGAGACGATATCGTTTCTACTGGTTTTTATCGTTTCAGACTAGCTGTCATTTTGTTCACACGGTTCAAATGGCTGGCGATATTTTGGTCTATCTATCTGTCTATCTATCTATACCCTCACGCCGTGTCCCAGGTGGGGTAGGCAGAGAGAACGGAACGCCATGTCGCTCTATCCTTACATACTTCTTTCGCTTCCTCTACATTCATCCAGTTTCTCATACATGCACGCCGATTCCTCTTACTTAACACGCGACCGTCCTTGAGAATTTGATCCACGTGGTTAAGCCACGTAGTTCTTGGACGTCCGCGCTTTCTCACACCCTCTCTTTCAGATAAATACACCCTCTTCGTCAATCTTACACCATCCATTCGCTCCACATGGCCAAACCATCTCAATTTATTCACACGCATTCTATCAATAACACTCTTCTTGCATCCACTCATTCTTCTAATATCCTCATTTCTTACTCTATCACGCAATGTTTTACCTACCATTCTTCTCAGTGATCGCATCTCCACTGCATTTATTCCACTCTCGTCCTTCTTCAGCCATGTCCAAGTCTCGCTTGCATACGATATTTTATTGCGATAATATATATTATATTGCGATATAATATATTGCAATATAATATATTCGCAATATAATATATTATATTGCGATATTTTGGTGCCTGGCGATATTCGCCAAAATGAGAACACCACATAAATCGTCAGCCATTTGATACGTGTGAACAAATTGACAGCTAATCTGAAACGATAAAAGCCAGTAAAAACGAAATCGTCTCAAGTTGACCACCTTTCAACTTTTTTCGTTGGTGGAACAATGCGCGCATGCGTATCATTAAAAAAACATTATTTATTTATAACTTCCTTCAGAACAAACCGTCATCATAGATAATAACAACAATGCAATACCAAAAAATTTCCCTACATTACCCAAATACATTTAAAATATTACATAGATACATCTTCTTCCCCTTGTCCTAGTTGGTTCGAGGGCCCATTGTACCTCCTCCAGAGATCCCTGTGTACCGTTGCTTCCAGGACCTCTGACCAATCCAAACCTAGTCTTTCAACACACAAGTTTGACATCTGCCCTTGCCAGCTTCTTCTAGGGCGGCCTACTGGCTCTACCGGCCAAATATTACAAATTTACAATATATTACATAATTATTGTCTAGTGTGTCCATTTTACTCACACACCTCAAAAACTGAATTTGTATATATTATTATATTATGTCCTGTAAATATATATAGATACAAAATATATAGATATATTATTTATAATTACGTATATATATATATATTAGATCTTGTCTATAGCATATATCACATATATAATATTATGTACATATGCTGTTGTTGCGATCACACATACACACACACACATAATATTATGTGTTATATAGCTGTGTATTGAATAAACATATGACGTCATCGTAAACAAACAACTCACATAGTCTACACATAAATATACATGCATATATATTATGTACATTGTAGGAATTGTGCTCGCGATATAGGGCGTGCAATAATTACATCGATTTGATTTTATTTGTCTTTAAAAAATTTATTGACTGTAGGGTTACTCTTGACAAAATCTACTATACTACAGCATCACGGCATATCCCACGAGTGGGGTAGCCAGCAGACCAGCTGCATATAATAAACATGCAAGCTGTCCTCTACGTGCCAATATAAAATCAACACATTCAGGATGAGTGACAAACCTCATCGCTGAAATTAAGATATAAAATGTCTTAATTTTTTCGAACACCTGCCTTTTACAGGACACTCGAAAACTTACGGGGAAGAGTGGGAGACCAATTCTTTACCGGGTGCTCCACGGGCGACAAAATCTAAATACGATCTTAATCTTAATCATACGAAGCGCGAAAAGACTTGCATACCAATCTAGCAGTAGCGCGGTATTTTTGACTATAGTCCCTTCGCGCGTCGTATGATTAAGATTAAGATCGTATTTAGATTATGTCAAACAAAAAAAAACAGACTCAAATACTTATTTACCTATGTATTAATGACGATGCATCGAAATGTAAAAACAGACTCAAATATTTATGTATATTTTTTTTATTTATTTATTCAAAACCAGTTACACACTTGTGAATGTGGAGATGTGCAGAGTGTGAGACACAGTGCAGAGGCCTGATTCAATAACACATTTTCACGTTACGTTTTAGTTCCGTTAACGTTCGAGTATAGACGAAGTTGCAAGCAAGTGTCAATTTCGTTGCTAAGATACACAATAGTTAAGAAAATTAACACTTTGGCGCAAGATCGTCTTCATTTGAACGCTAACGGAACGAAAACGCAACGTGAACATGTGTTATTTATTTATATAGATATTTCCCGAAAAATTATTTCTTATGAATTCCACAACACTAAATTACGATGCATCGAAATGTATTGTCCTCCCTATTGGTGTCTTATTCGTTTAACGATCCATTAGCACAGTAACACAATGTACCATACTACACAAATACCTCTTCCACACGCTACAATATTATAATATTATGCATCTAACCCACACACACACACACCCTCACACACACAATAATAATAGCTATCCATCACTAAACAAACATACATTAACAACAAACACCAGCTCTCACAGTGGTCACCCCATAAGGGAACACAGGGAGGGAATTATAAAATCTAGGTTCGTCGGTGGCCTGGAGGTAGAGTCTCGGCCTCATGGACATGAGGCTCGCGGTTCGATCTTCCCTTTCACGACACAAGATTTTAGCTTACCTACTGAGAAAGGTGTATAAGGTGGTATTTGGGTTTATAACAAAAACCCAGATACAACTTTAAAAAAAATCTAAACCAGAATTTTCCAAGGTGTGGGGCATCACGCCTCAGAGGTGGGGCATCACGCCTCAGCGGTGGGGCACCGCGTTTCCACATATCTATTTATTTATTCAAGCAATAAACGGCTTTCGCCTTTTTCAGTTTCAAAATAATGCAAAGTAATATCGACATGGTGATAGAACGGTAAATAGTTGTCATGGATAGAACTTAGTGAGATGTGGTGTTTCAATATTTATCCAGGATAACTTCATTTGGTTACTGATGAGTTATTCAGAAGCTTATTATATATATATAAATGGACAATTTGTAAAGCGCCGTTTACTTATAACATGACCTCAAGGGCGCCGCATAATAATAATAATAATAATAATAAAAATCTTTATTGCACAAAAACACAAACATTGCAGAACCAGACAAATAAATTTGTGCAATGGGCGAGTTTATCGCAGAAGCGCGATATCTTCCAACTAACCCAATACCGTATCCATCACCCAAAACTCCCAGCAAAAAGGTGCGTCTTCAGCCCTCTTTTAAAACTCTCTCCATTCACCTCCTCTCGCAGACACAGAGGCAGTTTGTTCCAACATCTGGGACCCGCAACACTAAACTATTTGTGTTGAATAATATCACAATAAGCTTCTGAATAACTCCAGAACAGAACAATCCTTACATACATGACAAAATAAAAAAAAAACAAAAATATTCTTTGTGTTTAATACAGAAATTAAAAGGAGAAAAAAACATTGAAAATATGTGTTACCTACCAACTGTTTTAATAAAAGAAGAGTTCGGTGGGGCATAATGACTTTTGAAAAGATGGAACATGGCATAAAAAAGGTTGAGAAACACTGATCTAAACCATCACGACATCTCCAATAAGTGGAGTAGCTAATAATCTCATAACGGTATATAATAAACATACGAGTCATCTTCTCTGGTGTGGTGGGTATCTGTGGCATCACTGCTGAATACATTGTCTAATATTTTATTTTATTTATTAATTCTTTACTGTAAATCGATTACAAGCTCGCCATGTCCCAGGAAGGGTAGGCAGAGAGAACGGAAAACCACATAGATCTATCCTTACAAACTTCTTTCGCTTCCTCCTCATTCTCATACATGCACGCCAAATTCTCTTACTCAACACGCGGCCGACCTTGAGGATTTGATCCACGTGCTCAAGCCACGTGGTTCTTGGCCGTCCGTGCATCCTCACACTCCCTCTTTCAGATAATTACATCCTCTTCGTCATTCTTTCATCTTGCATTCACTCCACAATGTCCAAACCATCGTAACTTGTTTACACTCATTCTATCCACAACACTCTTTTCGCATCCGCTCATTCTCCTGATATCCTCATTCTTCACTCTATCCCGCAACGTTTTACCAACCATTCTTCTCAATAATGAACGCATTTCCACAGCATTTATTTTACTCTCGTCCTTCTTCAACCACGTCCAAGTTTCACTTGCATACATGAGTGGCGGTACCAGAATGGTATTGTGCACCAGCATTTTGGCCGTGTTTGACACTTATTATAATACATGGTATGAATAAAGTTACGATAGTTTGGACAAGTTGAGCGAATTCAAGATGAAAGAATGACGAAGAGGTTGTATTAATCTGAAAGAGGGGGTGTGAGGAAGCGCGGAGGTCCAAGAACCGCGTGATTCGATCACGTGGATCAAATTCTAAAGGACGACCGCGTGTTGAGTAAGAGAAATTGGCGTGCATGTATGAGAAACCAGATGAATGTGGAGGAAGCGAAAGAAGTTTGTAAGGATGGATCTATGTGGTTTTCCGCTCTCTCTGCCTACCCATCCTGAAACACGGCGTGAGGGTATCTTTGCCTTTTGCAGGACTCTCGAATACTTTCAAAAAAGTGTGAGAAACCTATGCTTTGCTGGAGACTCTAAGGAAAACTACATATATATAGTAAAAAAACGTGAAAACATAATTCTTCAAACTATGTAAGTTTGCAAAAATCGATAATTTTTTGCTTTGAATGTGACGCACTTGGCCCGAGTTAACCTTAGGAAAATCCCCAACAAATCAAGAAAAATATTGAAAACAATTGAACCATAGAGATAGAGAATAAATAAATAATGTGTATAGAAATGACAAGACCTTGGTTCTCCAGCATAAAGCTGAACAAATTTGAGACCTCGTCGGTTTGCCGTGCGTATTGGGCACGTTTGTTTGAGAGCACACTTTTTTTAAAATTAATGTGCTAGAGAACCCGTTATGCGACTGTGAATGGGCCAGAGGAAGACCTGGATCATGTTTTTTTTACAGTGTCTGTACCGTACAGAGGCTCACTCCCGAGAGCCGTACAAAAAGATTGTGTCTCCGTGATAGGCAGGAGTGGAGGTGAGTGAGGGGTTAACCGGTCCTCGATCGCCGCTAGAGCTTCCACAGGAAGAATGGCGAGTACTAAACCTCTAGCCTCTATTTGAGTTCTACGGCCACAGGTAGTGATGTGAGAAGAGAAAATTCTCCAAAGAAATTTCTCGAGATCGAGAAATTTCTCCTCTGATGGAAGAGAAATTTCTCTCCATAATTTTTCTTAGTGGTATTATGACCTTTCTCCCAGTACATTTCGCAGCCAACCCGATTGATCCAAAAATATGTAGGGCTGATTAAGGCCCAAATCAGAGGTTATTAACAATTTTTTCCATGTACGTACCTGCAAGTTTTTAAACTTACATAAATATGGGCATGTGGGGTGTCAAACATCAAGATTTTTCATCAGTTATTAGCACTTTTTTTATGTAAGTATCTAACATTTTTTTGTTTCCATAATTAATTGTAGCCATATTGGTGATAAATTGTCTCAACATTTGTACATTGTTATTTATTGATTAAATAAAGTATTTATTAATATTATACTGTTAAATAAAAAAATATCTCTTAAAATTCTCTACTTCGAGAAATTTACCGAGAAATTTCTCGGTAAATTTCTCAAAAAATTATTTCTTGAGAATTCCACATCACTAGCCACAGCAGGGTTACTCTTGACAAAACTAAACACGATCTTAATCTAGTCTTGATCTTGATCATACGACGCACGAAGGGACTATGGTCAAAAACACCGCGTTACCGCTAACGCGCGATCGGTTTGCGTGTATTTTTGGCCAACAGTCACTTCGTGCGTCGTATGATCAAGACTAGATTAAGATCGTGTTTAGTTTTGTCAAGAGTAGCCCTGCAGGCCAGTGGCGTAGCTAGGGTCATCTGCGCCCGGGGACATGGCACAAAGTCGGCGCCCCTTCTCGGAGCCGTCAAGAAAATTTTGAAGTTTTACGATTTATATGGTTCATTTTCGAAGTATCAATCTGGTATTTTAATGAAATAAAATACAAACTAAAAGTGATGTGAGTAGAGAAAATTCTCAAAAGAAAATTCTCGAGAACGAGAAATTTCTCCTCTGACAGAAGAGAATTTTTTCTCCATAATTTTCACAAAAATATTATAACTTTTCGCCCAATACCGGAAAACCTGATCAGTCTAAAACTTCATCGGGCTGATTTGGGCCCAAATCAGAAGTTTTTAATACTTTTTCCATGAAGGTACCTACCATTTTTTTAAATGGGCATGTGTGGTGTCAAACTTTAAGTTTTTTCATTGGAAGGAGGTTTTCACTACTATTATTTACGTAAATGTTTACCGTATTTTTTCAATAACTCATGTATTTGTCGGTTATCTGTTTATTTCAACCCGAGCGATGCCGGATTACAAAAACTAGTAACTAATAAGTGAACAATAAACTCTACTTATGTAAAATTGAAAATCATCAATTTTCCTATGTTATATTTGTTCCTTTTAAAAACTTGTCTTTTAAGTATATTCTTTTTACACATTACCATATCCTTATTGTAAAAATGAACAATAAAAAATATTTTGCCTCAAAATACACCATAATTCTCCAAAATTCTCCACTTCGAAAAATTTCTCGAAAAATAATTTCTTCACAACACTACACACTAATAATTTACTATACGATTGTAAACAATTAAGCCAGATAAATGTTAAACTTTTCATATTGAAAAAGGTAAAATTTTAGAATGTCAGGATATAGCTTCACATTATCAAATAAATTACTACTACTACTACTATCTACTATACCATCACGGCATATCCCACAAGTGGGGTAACCAGCAGATCAGCTGCATGTAAGAAACATGCAAACTGTCCTCTTCGTGCCAATATAAAATCAAGACATTCAGGATGGGTGGCAAACCTCATCGCTGAATTTAAGATGTATAATGTCTTAATTTTTTCGAACACCTGCCTTTTACAGGACACTCGAAAACTTACGCAGAAGAGTGGGAGACCAATTCTTTACCGGGTGCTCCACGGTTAAATAAATAATCTTAATAATAATGAAATATACAAATACTTCCGCAGTCCAAAAATCTATATCGCACTGAAAACAAAAATAAATTGACAAATGATTTTAAAGATAGATAAAATAAAATATTTAGGTAAAAGCGATCTATTAGCCAAAAATATAGAAAAAGCAATAAACGCGTAGGCTATTCCGTTATCAACATACTCATTTGGCATTATAAAATGGTCAAAAACCAATTTAAATAAACTAGAAAGATTAATAAGAACAAAATTAACAAAAAAAAGATATCACCATCCAAATTCCGCGGAAAAAAGGTTGATTCTGCCTAGAAGTATAGGAGGAAGAGGAATTGTTAACATTTCCTCTTTAAATAATGATCAAATTGAATCTCTTAAGAGGGCTCTACACCCCTTCTTTGTGATTTCATGCAAACGAATTAGCAAAATTACAACCATTTTATTTTTAAAATATTTTAAATTCTGGATCACACATATGTTATTTTTTATATTAATATAATATTTTGGACATTTATAAATGCAATTTTATCATTTTAGTTTTATTTTGCTGCGAGGAACATAGTGAAAATAATTTTTGAAGATTACCGTCGCAATGATGATAGGTTGAGTGGTGCTATTTTAAATAAATTATCCTTAATAATACGAGAGTGTTAATAAAATTTTAAAACCAAGATTAATCTTAAAACATCATGAATTTTATAATACACCTTGAGTTATTTATTTACAACCCTTGGATTTTCTTGATTATTATGACAAACTGCATACACATCAAAAATAAATTTCATTATCAAAAAAATTATAGAAAATGTTTATAATTCAACCATTTGTTTTATTTATATAATAATTTGTTATGTTGTTTACCCTGCATACTACATATATAACGTTATAATGTGCAATAATCAAGAATATAGCGAGTTTCACAAATTTTAAGATTCAGAAGGCCCACGGCGTGCCTAGTAGCCGGATGTGAGACCGTACTCGCTCTGTTTTTGAATTAGGAAATAAATATATTCAATTTATAGAATAAATACAACATAAAATTTATTTATATGTGATAACATACTATTTTTTTATACCTATGAATATTTTTGCATATAAAGTTTTGGCTTATATTTATTAATGAAGCTATTTCATTAATTATTTGAATAATTTTCTCTGCGCCTATTAAAAATTGTTGCCTGAAACCACTAGAACTAAATTTAATTTGTACCTTAGGTAAAAAAGACTCTTAAAATATTTTTCAAAAATAAACAAAATAATTTTACATTACATAAAATTATACCGACCAGCAGACCGACAAAAATCATACATCATTAAATTTATATGTCGAAACAGTATGTACGCGAATAAACTATTAAAATATTTTGTTAGAATCTTAATCTTAATCAACCAATCTCATGTTTTTTTTTATTAAAACAATAAACGGCAAAAGCCTTTTAAATGATAGATCTCAAATCAATACAACATACACATATAACTAATTTCAATAATAATTATAACAATCAACATAAAAATAAAAAGATAAAGATTCATAACAAACAAGTGACAAATATCCGTCAAACAGATGGTTTACCTTTGGGGAAGTGTATGGGAAAACCGAGGGTTTTATACTGGTTATTCAAGAACAAGTAATAAATACAAAAAAAATACCAAAAATACATTATAAAAATCAAAATACAACTAACGACTCATGTAGAAAATGTCTGGCCAAATCGGAAACGATACAACATATAGTTTCGGGTTGTACTACTCTCGCTCCAACTGAATATACTAATAGACATATTCATGTCGAAAAATAATACATCAAAATTTAGCAATTAAACATAATTTAATAAACTCGCGAAATATAATATCATACTATAAATACAACCCGGAACCGGTGTTAGAAAATCAAAATTATAGGATCTATTATGATAAAACAAAAATAAAAGATAGACAAATACATCATAATAGACCCGATTTAGAATTAGATGATAAACAAATTAAAATTACGTACCTAATAGACATCGCTTTACCAAATAAGCATAATGGGGTGTTCACATTTGGCGAATATCGCCAGGCGAATTTCAAAATATAACGCCAGGCGAAAAAACAAAATTCGCCGTACGCCCATTGATCGTCACACCTGTTCACACAGTCCACCGATTTAGAAACGATCTGTCAGATGCGCTTTGATTTTGACACTGTTTTCAAAATGGCGTCGAGAAGGAGATCGCGAAGTGCTTATTTTTAGTCGAAAATGTTATAGTAGATGTTATAAGGCGCCTTAACAAACGCCACAAACCAACAACAAAGATAACAGCTGTCACGAAGCGGGAAACATTATAAAATTTATAGGTTATAAAGTGTTTACCGTAGATATGAACGCCACGCACATCTGCGCATGCGCGAATCGTTCAATCGGCCGAAAATGTTGGAAGGTGGTCAACTCGAGACGATATCGTTTCTACTGGTTTTTATCGTTTCAAACTAGCTGTCATTTTGTTCACACGGTTCAAATGGCTGGCGATATTTTGGTGCCTGGCGATATTCGCCAAAGTGAGAACACCACATAATATTCAAACAACTGTCGCAGAAAAAATACAAAACCAGCAGGAGAAATTGGCATTCTATGTAGATCCGTTTACATAATATCATTAGTTTTGTCAGCTACAGGGGTAGCTCCAAAATCTTTGATAAATAATTTGCAAAAAATAGATTCACCGGTAAACTGGTTGTATAATGCTGAGAAGTGTGGATGGCAAATCTGCCGCCGCGTTTAGTTAAAATTTTATAAAAAATTAAAATATACCTACTTATAAAACATGACTGGTTAAATGAAATGTTAAAAATGTTGAGTAAAAACTTTTTCAGAAATATATTATGCGAAAGTTGTTAAAAAAAATTAACAATTTTTACATGATAATCCAAAAACAGCGATGATGTGATGAGTAATGAAAAAAATTCCAATGTTGTTTTTTCTTGCAAGTAAAATAAAATATAATTACCGAAAAATTTGCTAGATTTCAAATATTATTTAAAACAACAACTTACTTGCTACATTTCTATCTAATGACAAATTTATCTCTTTTCAACTAATGTGAAGTATTATACTATTTTCTTTGCACTCAAGTAAAATCCTATATTCGACTCGAAATTATTCAACCTGTATAATTTGATAAAACCAGATGCCACTTTCAGTTATGAAGAATAATATTTGAACCCAAACTGATCTTTGTTAAAAAAAAAAAAACGCCATCAGCAATCCTGTATTGTATGTGTCATTTGGTTTATGAGTAGAATGGCGCCCCTTAGTGCTCAATGGGGGCGCTAAAATCGTGTTTGCCAACTGGTTTGTAATGAAGATATTTGTGGAGCTCCAAAATTCAATCTTGCAAACGTATTTGGAATACATTTGTTGACATCAAAATGAAATTAAAAAAAATTGTTTTAATACTCATTTTGGCGCCCCCTAAAGCGGCGCCCGGGGACATATGTCCCCCCCTGCCCCCCCCTAGCTACGCCACTGCTGCAGGCAATGAACCAATGGCCAACTCTTTCAAGTAACTAGGAAGCGCACGGCGGTTGTCACGGTAAGGCACTTCGGGAGGCGACCACTACACTGCAGAACTACGTCGAAGGCTCGTCGGAGTGGTGAAGGTGCTGCTTCGTGTAGTCCGTAGAGATGAGTCCAAATCCAGGCCAGGTCGTATGCAATAGTATAGTCTCTAAGCATATGTAAGTTTTGTGCTCTTATGTCATTTTTACTCTGCGTCAGTAAAAATAAGCTAAGTATTGAGAATGAGTGCTAATATACCCTACCTCATCATTGTTGAATTTACAAAATTATATGTTCTATAGTGAAATATACCTTGTTTTATAGTGAAATATATCTATATAGGATAGGGATGTAGCAAATATGTGATTTTGTATATTCGCGAATGCGAATATTTGTTGCCGACATTCGCGAATGCGAATGCTAATAGCGAATATTGACTTGCTTAGATTTCTACAATATTGCCCAATCATTAAGATTTCTACCCCCCCGTCGCCGAATTTTCAAAATGGTTATATAGGAATTGAAAATATTTCAAAACTCCTCGGTTTTCTTGAAGAACATTTTCTTGCAGTACCTTTTTCTACAATGTACCGGGCAAGTATCCGGTACATTTACCAAATATCCGATACTTATTACCGATATAATATTCGCAAAATATTCGCATATTTTTTTGCGAATGCGAATACTTTGAAATATGCGAATATTCGCGAATGCGAATACGAATATTCGTTACATCACTAATACAGGACACTTGACTAACAAAAAAGAGTGGGAGACCTATTATTTGCCTGGGACTCAAAGCTGAAAGTATCATGTCTTTAAAATGCTATAGAATAATACCTAATTATAAAATTAATTTTAAAATCAGAATGCATTCCATAATATTGTGCGCCATGCATTCAAATATTTATATTAGTGTTGCCTGCATTCGAAAATGCATTTCCTCACCTTTATTCGTTTTTGAAATTGGAACAAATCTATTAAGTAGGCGACCCGTCATATTTGACAGTTGATAATACATCAATTATTAATATGTTTGAAAATAATTCGATATGATAATTATAAAGTATTTATTTGGGTTTGTTTATATGTACAAGATATTAATTTTTATTTTTATTGAATTTCCACTCTTTTCTACAAATGTGTCCTGTTAATTACGAATACCTATTCAAAATTAAGAAGTTTCTTTAATAAAAAAAAACTTAACAAAGCGCCTGAAGACGATTATTAAAAATATGACATTTGTAATGTTTGTTTATAAGAATTATAACAAACCCACCACTATAAAACAGCAATATAGAACATTGCTCCAAGGACCAAGATTTGGAGACCCCCAAAGGGCAAATCAGGACCATCTGGCGTTTTCACAATTGTCACAACTTTTTGAAAAAAAGGGTTAGTTTTCAATGAATAAATAAATATTAAATAAATTATAGTAATAAAAAGCTAAAAAAAAATCATTTTTTTTTTAATTGATTTTCTCGAAGGGAACAAACAGTCAACACAACAAGTATTACAACAATTAAAATTAAATTAAATATAGACCACAAGAGTCCCCCTATATTACCACAGTTTAAAAAATTCAAAGCAACTAAGACAAACACACAAAACCAAAAAAAAAAAAAAAAAAAAAAAAACAAAAGCAATTGTTTCATTTTAATTTCTTTTTTAATGAACCTCCACCAGGATACGTCGATCATTAGGTTAATTTTCAAAATTAAGACTTGTTAGCTTATGGAACTGAGCTTTAAATTAATGATCCTCATTAATAATGGGTGTGATAACTAGTTCGCATAGGTAAAAATAATAACAAACAATATTCATACAATTTTATCTTATAGATCTATGGGTAGGTATTCATATTATTTTTATAATAGATATCATTGTATTTGTAGATGTATGTACACAATAATAATAATATAAGTAGGTTGTAAGGTACCTACCTAGATATATATTTTTGCTTACTTATTTATATTCAAGTGTTTATGAGTAGGTATATATATATATTTATGTACCTAACTAATGTTTTGACAAACAACAAAACAATATGAATACGTACAAATAGGTATATTATATTATTTAATTCTCGTAGTTTAATTAAAAAAAGTGACTTTACTGCAAAAATCTATCACATTATCTTTACCAACAAGACATACCTACTCCACAAGTTGGACAGCCATTAGCAAAAATATCATCACTGCTGTATTGAGAATGCATTCATTATTTGTGATGTTTTAGGCAGGTACAACTTCTTTTTACAGGACACTCGAAAACTTACAGAAAAGAGTGGTGTATCTACATACTTATTCTTTGCTGACGATTCTACGAAACTCTTTTGCAAAAATAATATATTTTAACTAAACTAAAATTTATCAATATTGACATAAATGCTTTTAGCTTACCAAGAAAGGTGTAAGGGGTCGTATTAAGGTTTGTAACAAAAACCCATTTCTTTTAAAAAAAAAACTTTCATCTTAAAAAACAAGTCAAGTATAAAGGATATGCAATAATCTGGTATAACTACGAGCAAGACCATTAGCATCTTAATGCTATGGAGTGAAACAACAAATTGATATTTGTCTTGATATTAATAATTTTGGGACCAGGTTTTTGTGAGAATTAGTATGGCATTTCTACTGCTATTCTATGATATATGTAATACGTCACTGTTATTAAGTAGGTACCTACAGATAGTAATTTTTGCAAAAAGATCTGGCACATTTTTATCCAACTAGCTCGCAACATAATATTATACTCACCCACTAAAACTCATGGATAGATTTATGTAAAAAGATAGCTGTATATATTTGCTTCGTGTATTGTAATTTATTTTACTCAGATATAGTATTACATAGTGCCAAACTTCCATACAAACAACCAATTAGAAGATAGGTTTATAACTGGCATTTTTTTCAAATTTCTGTGACATTTGCTGATACCAATTAATAAGATTAAGAGAAATTAATAAACTACTATGTATATATTTGGTTAGCTGAAAGATATTGCCTCCAGGCAATAAGCTCGCCAATTGCTCATGCTTTTTTATCATAAATTGTTATTATTATTATTATTTGTTATATAGAAATATAGTTTGACATTTGTTTGTCCCTATAACTTGTAAGTCGAAAGACGTCCCTTGAAAATAAAAATATCAAAGTAGAAAAAAAAATTTGTTTTTAATTATGCAATTATGCAATATTGCACCAAAAGGCAAACGACCTTGATATGTAACTGCCCCCCCCCCCCCCTCGGGGGTAGGCTCATAATAATTATTATGTAATGCTGCCCATCTTTGCCCTCCCTCAGGAACAGGTCGCCAAGTCGTACTAAAAGATATACTAAATTGGTAATTCAAAGAAAAAATCGGTTATGCGGCCGATCAAATTTTGCAGCCAGTTTTATACTAGCGTTGGTTGAGAAAGTTTGTAAGACAGTACATAAACTTTTGCAACCCTCGGCAGGTATAAAGGATGTCCTGTACTTCAGCATTAAAAAAAATCATGATGCCGAGAACGTCCATATGCATCGGGAACATATATATTGAAATTTTCCAGTATTATTTGGATTAAAAATGAAAAAGTGACGAGCACAGAATATATCTCGGCGATGTTCCAGAGTATTATAGTCAAGGCAACCCATTACGAATGAAGATGGAAACAGGTAGGGATAATATCCATATATTTTCCAATATAGCGACCTTAAAAATCTTCTTTGTACCTTTTCTACCATTAAAACATACGTGTCTTCCGATGGACACCAAATAATCGAACCTGACTCTAGAACACTCCGAACTAATGACTCATACAAAAGCCTCAACGTGTTTGGATTTTGAAAGTGGTTGGAGTGTCTCAGCAAAAAACCCAGCGATTTGTAAGCTTTTTGAGTTATGTCCGTAATATGGCAAACTCCCCAGTGGGAAGAGCTATTCAAATAGTAGAATAAAACATTTGTTTTATTTATTTCGCTATGGAATTCTACTACCTAAACACCGAAACAGTGAATAAACAATAATATTCATTGAAAATTTGTCGTCAAGTCGTTTTAAGGAAAAAAGGAATCGGTACTGACCTAAACGTAGCTTTAGACTCACAAATACACATTTTGTTGCTAGCCAATACTATCGTAATAATAATATACAACATACAGTACACAGTCTCGTAAACAACAAAAAAAAACAGTAGATGTGTATGAGTGTGTGTAATTATTATGTGTGTGTGTATTCATCATAACAAAACTATTTATAGAAATAAAAATGTTGTTTGTCATTAAAAAACACTATTTATTACAATATGAAATACACGTATCATGATCGAGTTATATAATATAATTTTTGCATATATGGGTCGAAATCGTATCCCAAAAATAAGTCAATCAGACATTTATCAACAGCAAAATAGACTGGTCTAATAGTCTATGTAATCTATGTTCCGAAATCAATGAAGACAATAATATTAATATGCTATTCACTGTGTCGGTGTTTAGGTAGTAGAATTCCATAGCGAAATAAACAAAACAAATGTTTTATTCTACTATCCGATTTATTTACGAAAGGCGTCTCTCTTATAAATAAATCGAATAGGTAGGTACCTACCTGGTACATAGTAGAATAAAACGAATGTTTTATTCTACTATTCGATTTATTTACGAAAGGCGTCTCTCTTATAAATAAATCGAATAGGTAGGTACCTACCTGGTACATAGTAGAATAAAACGAATGTTTTATTCTACTATTCGATTTATTTACGAAAGGCGTCTCTCTTATAAATAAATCGAATAGGTAGGTACCTACCTGGTACATAGTAGAATAAAACGAATGTTTTATTTATTTATTTAATATTATGCTGTTTCACTCTTTAAGATTAATGTGGTAATGGTCTCTTTCCTACTAAACGGTTATCATATTTTGTTTAGGTAGTAGAATTCCATAACGAAATAAAAAAAAAATTGTTTTCTGACAAGAGAAACGTCTTTAGTCTTGTTAGCACATTGTGATTGACAATACGCCCGATTCTACATAATATATCTCATTTTTAGTGTGCACTGTCAGTCTACATTGGTATTCCATAAACTCTAAAATTGTTCCTAATTAGAATTATATACATACAACTTGTATCATTTAGAATTCGAATGTTAGTTCAAGTGAACTTGATTATAAAATTTTGGAACGTTCTTATTTTAGTTTGAATCAATATAGAACAGGGGGTACTGTCAATAAATCATATAGGAGTAGAAGAAAATATTTGTTTTTTTTAATTTCGTCATTAAAAAGACCTTTAAAATATAATAACATTATGTCGTTCAAGTCTACAACACAAAATAAATTATTTTATTTAAGCAAACAATGGGGATTTTTGTAAAAGGGTGCGCTTCTAATATATGAACCATCAACATATTATTATTCTGAATCAACAGTAACACACTTTTATAAATGCACCTACAACGAGAGAATCGTAGGAGATAATATTATGAATGTATCTTTCGGAACCAATGCTTGTTTAAAACTGAATAATATGAAATTATATTGGTCGCAAAATTTGATTGGTCGCATGACCAATTTTTCTTTTGAATTTCCATTCTATAATAAAGACCTTTGGATACCAATTGGAGATTGAGCGAGAAAATAAGCTTCAGTGTGGTTTTGCAATTGACATGTCCAATTATTGTGACAGATAAACAAAAAAAAATATTATTCTCTCACTCTATCGTAGATTCCTCAGTATGAGGAACATGTCATAATCTTAAAATATAACTCCCTGCATCATTTTCTGTCTTCAGTACAATGCATTGCTCAGTATATTAATGGGCCACTTGCACATTTTTTTTTATTACATAAAATTGTAAATTAGTATGAATGAAACGCAACGACAATTTATTTTAATTTTTCTTGCACTATTTTCTTAGATATCTTAGCTTTTAAAAATTGGATTATCTCGGAGTGACCAAAAACGATATGGCGGCTCTGTGATGTCACGGAGTCCAGTGAGTCATAATCATAGAATAATAAATTAATATCATAGCATCCTTGGGACATTGGATATTGGCTGTGTATTTGATTGGGCTTTGTAACTCATACTGGATGGGTGATTTTGCTTATTTGTTTTGTTTTGATTTCTGGTATTTTGGGATTTTAGATTTTATATTTATATTTTTAGATTTACATACTTTGACTTTTTTCAGAAAATTTTAACTTTACTTTTTATCTAAAGACTAATGTGACTGAAGGACTAATTTCTAGTATTTTAGGATTTTTTGCTTTTATATTTATGTTTTTGTATTGTTTTAAGTATTGTATTATCGTTGTTTTTAAATTTAAATTTACTTTGACTTTTTTGGAGCATTTTAACTTTTACTTTTTTTTCCTCAAGATTGAAACATTTCTGGTAAGAGTGGAATCTTCGCTGGTCTACATGTCAAATATATTAATTGTCAACATATTGTATAACGACTGTTTGATTCTAAATATTGTGAAAATAAAATAAAATAAAATATATACTAGTAACTTTAATAACTTTCGCACCACAGATTATAATCTCATACACACATGAGACTCCGTGACGTCATTAGCTGTCAAAAGCCATTTAACGTATTATGCCAAGCGTCAAAATTTTTGGATTTTATTTTTAGAAATTCTCCATAATTTAGATATTTAAAATTTTTTTTTTTTAATTAAAAAAGATATATCTGGGTTTTGTTATAAACCCAAATACAACCTTATACACCTTTCACAGTAAGCTACCTACTAAAAGCTTGTGTCGTGAAAGGGGAGTTTTGCCGGACTGACGGACATTTAACTGACATATGTATTTGTGTTTTCCGACCTCAAATTTACTGAAGTCGATCATTTTTATTTAAATCCCCCACGACTGCAAGTGGCCCATTATAAGAAATAATTTTTGAAATTCCTTCTTAGAAACAACAGCGCATCCGGAATAAAATGAACAATAAAATAGGTATCCCATTTTTTTCTTAAAAACGGTATCCTTTTAAAGTTATCCCTTAATTCGGTGGTGATGAGTGAATGAGAGAGGTAAAATAGTGTTGCGTAATTTTGTTTCTTAAATTTAAGTTTTTACAAATAAAAAGCAAAGCATGATAAAAAATATTTCAGCAAACGAAGGACGATAAGAGATTGTAATTCCATACAACGATATGCAAGGACAGAGGCACAATATTGCGGAGGATCCTGGCGCCATTTTTAAATTTAGCCGGCAAAACTTACATAAAAATTGTAAGTACGTGAGTATGCAAGAAAGTTTGTGTGGATGCCTTTTTGTGAGGATGATTCATATCAATATTTGTTTAATATATTTTGTACTAATTCAAATTAATTTATATAATGAAATTAAGAAAATAAATTTTGTAATTGATCTTTTTCTCATAGAAATAAATCCTGTCTAAAATTTTATTTTTATGGCAGCACAACCTTCAAGATGTATCAATAATGTTGCCAATATTACAAAAAATGCGAAATTGTAGAGAATTTATAAAAGTATTATTATGTGAAATGAACTTTAAATCACTTAAAACAAAACAAATTCTATATATATTATAATAAATAAATTATTAAACTTAGTATTTGAGTATAAACGTTATTATCAAATTGTTTACTCAAGTGTACTGTGAATAAAAATATGTAAAAAAATGTGATTTATATTTGTTCTGCGCAATTTAATATGAGAGAGTTGGCAGCACCAAATCAGTCTCGGAACAACATGGCGGCAAGTGAGTTCGGGAAACAGGTCACCAATAATAATGCGATATTTAACGCCACATCTAACAGAGAAGATGTAAAAACTACAAATTATACAAGTACACAAGATAAGAACTCTTCGAGTCGGCGTCATGGAGGGAAACATCAACATTTAAGTCAAGGAAAGACGAGAAACAGCGATCAGAACATTGATGGTGCATATTGTCACGAAGTGAATACTAATAATTGTACAATGGCGTCATGTAATAATGTTAATAACGCAATAACCTCACAGTGTGGCGTGGTGGACAGCGTGGGAGGCTCAGGGATAACTGGGAATGGGGGCTGCAGTGGCAATAACAGCGATAATACAAAAAGGAGACGCGTGAATCACGATTATAAAAAGTTAAGTGTTTTGGGATACTCTCACTCCGCCGAAGGCAGTTCACCCACAAATGAATTGAAAGGTATTTATGATTTACATTAATCCTGTAAATATTTGTTGTATTTGATTCCCTCGCATGTTACCGCACTCTGACGCATATTATTATCATTATTATTATTACACTTTTGAATATTTATTTCCTTCCGTTCCGCATCGTTTCCTCTTTGAGTGAAGCTTCGTATTATCGAAGCAATGACCTCCGGAGTGTTTTGTGTTGTGAGTGGATGACAAAGAACATTGCATTTCCTTTCTGAATGTCTCTATATAATATCAAATCGTAATCCTCCACATGCAATAGCTTATCTTTGCCACAATCAAGAGTTATATATAAATGATGTCATATTAGCCAGAAAATTATGAAACATCTCTGAGTTAGTGTTACTTATTATCTACCATCTATATCACTACGACTTCTTCAATAACCAGGGTAGGTACTGAATGCAATTGACATAGCACAAATCCTAGGCCTGTCTAGACTTCTCGTATTGGGTAGGTCAGACCACATAGCCATACTAGAAGATCTCGTAATGGTAATGGTCTGACAGCAATATTAAAACGAAGGGTAAAATTCAAGATAAGGTGAAGGCATTAAAATTAAATTCATGAATTTTCTGCTTATATTCGCGTAATTATCATAAACATACTAGACTTGCAGCGCGGTACATTTTTTTGGAATTTTTGTGTTCCAACATCAATGTCCTTCAAGCATTAGCAATTTAGTGTCTTACAACCAATGTCAGTATAAAACTGGATGCAAAATTTGATCGGCTGCATGACTGATTTTTTCTTTGAATTACCGATCTTTGGTAATTACATAGTTTTTGCCTTGAGAAATGATATGATAATGAAATGATTGCCAATTAATTTGCTGTAGCATAAAATAAAACCAGACGGACTCTAACCTAACCTACAATCATTCAAACGTTAAAATTTAAGTACTTCTGACATGTCAACGCATACGAAAATGCAAATAATTAATTTTGTACTTAAAAATCCACAAAATTCCACCGGATTCTTATTCTCCAAATAAAATACTAATTATCTACATAAAAGTAATCCAACCATTCTGGTACCGTCACTTATGTATGCAAGCGAGACATGGACGTGGTTGAAGAAGGACGAAAGTGGAATAGATGCAGTAGAGATGCGATCGTTGAGAAGAATGGTTGGTAAAACGCTGCGTGATAGAGTGAAGAATGAGGATATTAGAAGAATGAGCGGATGCAAGAAGAGTGTTGTGGACAGAATGCGCGTGAATAAACTACGGTTGTTTGGGCATGTTGAACGATTGAACGAGGTAAGAATGACAAAGAGGATATACTTATCTGAAAGAAAGGGTGTGAGAAAAACGCGGGCGTCCGAGAACCACGTGGCTTGATCACGTGGATCAAATTCTCAAGGACGGCCGCGTGTTGAGTAAGAGGAACCGACGTGCGTGTATGAGAAACTGTATGAATGTGGAGGAAACGAAGGAAGTGTGTAGAGATAGATCTGTTTGGCGTTCCGTTCTCTCTGCCTACCCCGCTTGGGAGACGGCGTGAGGGTATAGTATAGTATAGTAAGTAATCAAAAATAATCAACGTTTATATATGTTCACGTATTCAGATTATTTTATTTATTTTATTCTTCTTGCACAATCATCATCATTCACATAACAAAATCAACAAATCAGTTTACATACATAAGAAAAAATTTCATGATGTGCAGTGGCGAGATTATCACTATATAGTGATTTCTTCCATCTACCCACATTTTCATTTCCACATAAGATATTAAGCTTCGAGAATGAGTGTCTTCAGGGGTTTATTTACTTTCAGTGATCACTCTAGATCAGCGATGCACAAACCGCGGGCAGCATGCGGCCCGCGGTCGGTATATCTGCGGCCCGTCAGCAAATTATATAATTTTAAAAAATACCAGTGATAAGTATCTGGTATTCGGTAAAAGTACCGGATACTTAATAATTCGAGTAGATTCTTTAAGAAAACTGTGGAGTTTTTTTAAAATATGTCAAATTCCTATACCATTTTGGAAATTCGGCGACGGGGGGTAGAAATTCAAACACGTAACATTTTTAGTATTCGGTATTGACAAAACAATAGTCGGTACAAATACCCGGTACATTGTAGAAAAAGGTACTGCGAGAAAATATTTTTTAAGAAAACCGAGGAGTTTTTGAAATATTTTAAATTCCTATACCATTTTACTTATTTTAGAGGCATTAACTATGTAACAATTTCTAGACATTTTTAAATAAAATGTTTAGACTTGAATCACTATGCTTATTTGTTACATTAATTTAAATTACGCTATCGCGATTTCAGTGCACTTGCACCATTGACGAGCTTTTCAAGACTGTCTTGAAAAGTTCTTGAAAAGTTGTCTTGAAAAGTCTTGAAAAGCTCGTCAATGGTGCAAGTGCACTGAAATCGCGATAGCATAATTTAAATTAATGTAACAAAACATAGTGATTCAAGTTTAAACATTTTATTTAAAAAATCCTATACCATTATGAAAATTCAGTGATGGGGGGGGGGGGGGGGGTAGAAATTGTAATGTGTGAGCATTTCTACAAATTAAAACTTTTAGTGCTAATTTTTTTTTATAGCGGCCCATCATTGGCTCATAATCTTCCCGAATGGCCCCTGTTCCCTATAAGTCTGTGCATCCCTGCTCTAGATGATCCTCCAAAATAAAAAGGTGTCAACAGACATTTCATCAATAGTGATCACTAACGATGACAGATGCAAGCAATTACTACCAGACATAACTTTGATGAAAGGTCCTTTCACTGAAACGACCATAAACAAGTTTTATCTTATTATTTGTTTAATTCTCTATGAATTTGTATTGAATGTCAGAATCATAAACAAAATGAACATACTGTCGAGAATTTTATTAATTTGTTTTAATTTTTAAAAACTGTTATTTTTCTTTATAATTTTTTAACGAAAATAGTCAAACTACATACAACATGACCGTGAGTGTTGACATTAGTGATGGGCGATAGTATCATATTTTACAATCGAAATAATCGAAGTCGTTCACAATTCACAATCGATATAAATAATCGACTTCACTTGTAAAAAATAATCGATACATCGAAGTAGTATCGATTATTTGTAGCGCGGTATGAATAACACAAAAATCGATTATTTTGAAGTCGGTTATTTTCGTGTCTTATGATAGTATTAGGTATATTCGGAAAAACGAAGTACAAAACTATCGTCAACGAAACGTACGCATCTATTCCCCTCTCACTTCCTCACGCTTTAATTCAGTTTGTTTTTATGCGTTGAAGGATGCGGTCGTGAAATGTGAATGCTCACGTTCTCATATTAATATTGCTTACAAAATTGTTCAGATAACTACGCGAGTAGTGTCTCTCTTTTTACTAAGAGATCTTCTACTTGTAGACAGCTTAATAGTAAAACCTTGTAACGCTCTTTAAAAGATATTACATATAATCTAACGAAGAAATTTATTAATCAAGTAAAGCAAAGTATTTTCGGAGAATAAGCAGACAATGTACTTCTACTCGTTAACTTCTTTGTACGTAAATAAATAAATAAAAATAAAATCTACCACAAAATTTTATCTAGAAGTTTAAATTATTCCTAAATTATTATTTTCTGGCAGTTACTTGGTTTTACTATTAGGTTATAAAAATTGCAAGGAATGGAGCGATCACTAATCAGCTGACTGACTGCATCATCGTTGTGGTGTTGTCCGGCACGGCGTCGTGTATGAATATAATATTGTATTATACTTACGTAGGTACTGTAGGTAGGTACCTAAATGCATATTGGCCATGGTTCATCCGTATATCCAACTATACTTTTAGTAGCAAGTATCAACTTGTATTGAAATCGAATTCTAAGAACCGACTAACACGAGTCGAAGTCGAATTATTGAAATGGGTAGATCAAAAGTAGAATATTTATAATCGACTTGTGCAAGTCGATTATAATATCGATGTTATAATCGACTTATAATAATCGACTTATAATAATCGATTAAAATAATCGACTTATAATAATCGATTAAAATAATCGACTTGCTCCGATACTATCGAATAATCGCGGTGTTCTGAACTATCGATATAATCGAATCGTATATCGATATATCGCCCATCACTAGTTGACATGGCAGTGAAAGCATAGGATGAACAAATGTGAACAGACGTGTTCACTTTCGATGAACATGTTTGACCCTGACACTCAGGATGATCATCCAAAGTGAAACAATATTAATACCTACTACTTTAGGGTGATATTGGATGTTACGCGTTCATAAGTGCGTCATAAATGATACCGTGCATTAAAGCACTCAGTAAAAATCTGCAATCTCTGTAATACTGAGGAAATAATGGTCCTGGCTGAGTCATGTTTTAAAAATGTCCAATGATAGTTGACCAAAAAGACTTTCATCCTCAACAAGGTTTCCGAAATCAAAAATAATAAATTTAAAAAATATGTACTTATTTCATTTTTATCTTTTTCAGTTCGCAAACGTAAGAGGGAATCGGATGAATCGGAAGATTCCAGATCTCGCACGTCCTCCACTCCATCGCCAACGTCCAGCAGCAGACAGAATAAGCTGCAAAGGAGAAGCACTGTGTGGCCAGTCTTCGATTCTGGAGGATTCGGACAAGTCGTCGACAACATGTTCTCCTTAAACAAACTGAAAAGCAGCAATACAACACGATCGTGTTCATGTTCAGTTGTTTATGTCATATCACCTGAAGCCTTACTGAATGCGTGCGTCCATCTCACGTCTAATATTCAATATTCCGTAAGACAGAATAAAATGCATAATGTATATCAAGTCAATTCCTCGTTGTTTCGCGTCTTATCATCAATCACACGTCAGTTGAAGTTTTTAAACATTTTTCTACGTACAAGATTGTGTAAATATAAATATCCTAAAGTCGCAAGAACTAATGTCGTGAATTCTCCGACGTCTTTGGGAGATTTTGTGTTTTTACGCGGTACGACCGCAGTGAGCGGTGTCCGTTTCAATCCCGTGCCTAAAATAAGAATGCTACCGTGCTACGGTAACTTGGAATTGCGAAACAAAATGAGACATCAACCGGATATGGTCAACGGAAGCTTGAATCAGCAGAAACGTAAAGCAGAAAGTGGTACTAAAAAAAATAGAGATTCTGATAGAAGTGAAAAACGCCGTGGTGCTGAAAGACATGAGAAATCTAATAGCAAAGCAGACGCTGCTAGTTGTAAAGTAACGACGATGCCGGACGTGAATAATATTAAATGTGATTTTACAAATGTTAGTAATAATAATAATAATGGTGTTCCTAATCCTCTTATAAGTGATAATAATAATATTGTTCCTGTTAGTGGGAATGTTGTGGTAAAGTCGGAGGCGACGGGAGGAAGCGGAGACAATGTTTGGAGGACGACGTCGGATAGAGGAAGTGTTGCGACGGCGGCGGTGGTGACAAAGAAAGAAAATGATGATAATGGTGATTATGGTAAGAAAGGTGAGATTGTAATCCTTACTAACAACCACTTATTAACGTATACATTATTTTTCTTTTGCAAACGTCAGATGACATCGCAATTTACAAGCGTATTAACACTCGTTCTTACGTATTCTCACCACATTTGCACAATTTAATAAACTAACTTCTGACTTGTATTTTTACTTCTCCTCAATTTTTTTTTAAGCGGCTGTAGAATTGCCATCCACACTTCTCAGCATTATACAACCAGATAAGTCTTTATATGATCAGTCATGGTCACACAAAAACTTAACAGTCTAATGCTGAGAAAAATTCACCTATCCAGATATACAGCATATCAAAGGATTAGGCTCAAAACACATCGGGTTCAAAATACCAGCATTGTGCCTGAAATATCTGTGTTCAGAAACTTTCTAACAATATTACAAGTGTTTATTATAATAGATTTTTGTTTTTTTTTTTGTATAAATTAAACGGTAAATATAATTTTTGTAAATTACTTATTTAAGATTTCCCTGTTGTGCTTGATATCCACCCTATTGATGTCACTTTATACTGTCAAGCCTGTTCTTGAACAAATTGGTGTTCCTTGCAACGACCAATGCAGTAGGCAACCTATTCCACTCATCCACAACTCAATTTATGAGGAAATGTCTTTGAGGGTTCTGAGTGAATCTATCTTTTACCAATTTCAAGCTGTGTTCTCGCAAGTGCTCATTCAGACTTATGTGGAACATGTTTGTCAGCTCTGGACAGTTGTAATGATTGTTGAATATCTTATAGACCTCAATCAGATCTCCTCTCAATCTCCTTTCCCTAAGAGTTGTGAGACCCAGTCTCTCAAGGTGATCCTCTTATGTCATGTTTTTAAGCCCCGCTCCCCTCTTAGTAATACAATTTCTTTGGTAGCCTAATATCCGCTTCAAGTAACTAACAATATCGCATAGAGAGGAAGACATATTCCCACTTCATCTCTCCCTTTTTGCACCAAAATTTTTAGTGTGTGGCTGATGAATCTATAGAGTGCTCAATCGAGGTGGCATTTCTCATTTCAATGTGACATTAAATCCTGTTTATGCATGTGTGACGTTATATATATATATATGGACAATTTGTAAAGCGCCGTTTACTCATAACATGACCTCAAGGGCGCCGTTTATCGTTTATATAATAATAATTCACTATAATATTAGTTTATATTCTGCTCGTGAATGGTACTAGCGTATCGAAACCGGTCGCAGATCTACATATAAATATCAAGTGATAATTTAAATATTTGTGAATTAAACTCATTTTCTAATCATGTCGCGTAATTATCACATAGTGAATGCCAAAAACATCGAAAATATTACAAATAATATATACACATATATATGAATATAAGCATGTACATAACACAACACTATAAAAAAAAGCTATCAACCGTCGGTTAAAATGTTTTGCAATTATTGCTCTGGTTGGTGGTTCATCGCCTGCTTGGTTTGAATCGCATTTATTAAAAAGATGGCGTACGATTAGCTTAAACTTGTGATCGGTATACTATTCTTGTGAGCCAAGCATTTTGCTTATTTCTCCTAATTGATTTGTATAATGTTAATATTCGATATAATATTATTTTTCAGACGGGTCAGGTTGCCGCAGATGCAGGCGCAGAGCTCGCGTGCGTCGCGCGTCCATAGGCGTGCAGTGTAACCGTGGTGGCAGACAGCAGCACAACAACAGCGGTGGCAATACGTCGTCCTCGTCATCGTGTACAGGAGGAGGTGCGGCGATAGTCATATCACAGCAGGCTCAGGTAGATGGATGGGTGCCGTTGGCGGCGTCCGCTATACATCATATGGTGCCGCACTATCTCAAATATCATAGGTATAAATTGTTTTATTTTTGTCAAAACTCAATCAATCAATCGTCGCCCTCAACGCTCTTCTCGGGAGTTCAGGGCAGAAACCAGCCTCCTCCATTCTGAGCGTCTCTGCGCCAATTGCGTCACCTCTTCCCACAATATTATTATTATTATAGTATTGTTATCAGACAGGCAGCTTAGCTGATATGTCTGATCTCATCAATCATACAAATTCTTGAATCTGTTCAAATTGAAGACTAAACCAGCTCAGATGGCAAACTATTCCAATTATTAACCATTAAATAGACAGTGCTTCAACGGATTTCGCTTGGACCTGTAGCCATCCAACTTAAATCCATGACCCCTCAGGTGAACATTCTGGTTGTACTGGAACATTGTATCAAGCTCTGGACAGACATAGTGGCCAGGTCACGTATGGTGCGCGAGTGTGGTCGTATAGGCTGGCTGTGGGATCTGTGAGTCTTGCTCTTCTCAGGGGTCAGAGGTCTTCTCTACTTGGTGTTACGGGAGCCTATCGCACGGCAGCTAGTGCAGGCCTACCAGTTATTGCTGGCGTCCTTCCAGCTGATCTTGAGGTGCTTGAATGTGCGGCCAGGCGTTCCTTGAGGCTCGAGGGGGTGGCTCATCATTTTGGCCAGGTCGTGAGACCAGAGTCTGGAAGAGAGGGTATGAAAAGAGCGCTTGATAATGTGCATGAAATAACAATGAATGTATGGCAGAATCGCTGGGACTCGGATAGAGCCGGTAGACTTGTCTACAGTTTCTTTCCTGACGTTCGGGTACGAATGAGGCGTAAGTTTGTTGTGCTGGACCACTTCATGTCGCAGTTGGTCTCGGGTCATGGAGAACTTAAGGGTAAATTGTTTGAACTCGGCTTGGCTAGTGACCCGTGGTGTCCGTGTGGCGGAGGTGCCCAGAGCGCAGAGCACATTTTATGGAAGTGGGATTTTCTGAATGATGCGAGAGATGATATGGTTGCAGGCCTGACTGGTGACACTCCTCGCCCTGTGTGGTGTGAAGAGTTGGTCATGAACGCGAGAAACTTTGAATATTTTCGAATGTTTGTGGACGTATGGAGATCTAGATGGGAGCTTCTCAGACGGCAGGGTAACCCTCCTGTCGACTGATTTGTTCTTCTACACGACTTGGTCCTTGGGGGTGGCACTTTCGAGCAACTGTGCTGAGCTCTCCCTTTTCTTATCTGTTTTGTGTTTGTCTTTTCTCCACACAGGAGGTGAGTTTTTATTCCTTGCTGCCCTTGGTAAGTATATAGTGTGTGCACTTGCTGTTGAGTTGAATATATTTTTGTAATCATATGTAGGCACACATAAATTTTGTAATAGTTTAAGTCCTTAGTACGTATTCGTACGTAACTGTAAGATAAACTTAAGAAAAGTTTTGTATATTTCTAGACGTAAGTTTTTCTTTAAAAACCATGTATTATGTTGTGTAAATGTGTGTGTCATCCTCGGTGTGAGATCTTCCACCAAGGGTCCATCAAGGGAGTATTTTAATTGTTGAGTGGGTTTTTTTTGCAGAGGAAATCCCATAAGGATAACATCGAGCCCACTCTTTGTTAAAAAAAAAAATAAAGCTTTTGCTCTAGATTGACTGGATGACATGAGAACTGATGTTCTTGAAACATCCAGGGGTAAGTGGTGGGAACCCCTCCCTTAAAAAAGACATAGTGGCCATGGAGTGTTTTATATGTTGTTTATATTCTCAAAACTCTGACACATCTTTTAAAAAACTAATTAAGAAGCTTATAAACAACATAATATTTGATTATTATGTCTATAAGCTAGAGCTGATGTGCTTGACATCCACACTATTAATGTCACACTACACTGTCATAGCCCGTTCTTGTACAAATTAGTGTTCCTTGCAATGACCAATGCAGCAGACAACCTATACCACTCATCCACAACTCGGTTTACTAGGAAATGTCTTTTAGGGTTCTGAGTGAATACAAATGCATAATTTATAAAATTTGTATACAAAAGTGTAAACATCATTAATCTTGTACTTTGGGTACTAACGCATAATTCTTTAAAATAATCTTTATCTTTATTCAAATAATATCGTCTTTACATTTTCATAATAACACAGTTGAACATACTTAATACAGTCATAAAAAATGTCTACCACACTAGCCATAGGGCTGTGTTGTGGCAGAAATACCAATGAGATATAAAACAATAGAATTATTGAAATTGGCAAAAATAAAAAAATAAAGCTAAAACCTTATAATAAATTAATAAAAACAACTAGTCAAAAAAAAAACAATTATTTACAAACATGTCTCAACGACACTGTCAATTATAAAAATAAGCACACATTACAATACAAAGATTGGTCAGAGAATAATCTAGCAATGTCAATGAGTGAAATCCGTCTGCGAATGAGTTATTATTGGCTGTGTTAGTATCTTGGGTTAGTAATAATTGTCATTGTGTTACAGATTGATCTACTGCGATACACATCCCAACGGAGGTGCCTCTGTGCTGTTCCTACAACAGAGAGATGTGGATATGCTCACTCCCACACAACAACAGGCTCTGGCTGATGAATTCCTCAAGGTAACAATATAAAACACAACACGACTCTTTATTTCATAACATAATAATATAGACGGTCCAGTTCCACACATATCAATGAGTCGTGGTATGGTCGGAGATGCCAGCACTGGCATAGTAGTATTGACAGACTAGAGAGAAAGTTGAAAGATAAATAAATTGTCACCTAAACGGATAAATAGGAGCCCTTGGACTCCTGAATTATCCGACAAATAAAGTTATTTCAACATATGAACATAAAACAAATAACAAATATGCGGATGTTGTAGACGTATTTGGCACATCTCTGTTAGAATATAAGTTTAAAATAATAGAATCGCTTCTTTCAGATCAGACCTAGTGGATTTTCCCATGTTCATGTATTTTTGTGCAGGTTTAAAGTTATCATTATTTTTTGTTTTTTTTTTTAATATCTTGACTAGTGACTAAAATTTGTCTTTTAATGAATTTATTGTATTTGTATTTAAATTTTTATTTTTTGACTTGAACTGAAGTATGGCTATGTTTTGTTTGTTTTTATATTTTTGTACATGTGTTGAATGATTGTGTGATATTATAAAGTTTATCTGTATACTTGTAAAGGCAATTGCCGTATATTGTGTTTAAATAAATAAATATCGAAATTTTCGAAAATTTTGATTCAAGTAATTGTTAATTCATAAAATCAATTCCACAAACAAATAACTTTAAATAATACAAGTTCCCTTTATATATTACATAATTATTAAGTTAGTGAATTTTTTTTTACCTATTTTCTAAATAACTTTGTAATTATCTATGTTCTATTTTGTGCAATAAAGTTTTTTATTATTTTCAATATGTCACAAACTGTTACTCTAGATTTTCTCCCGGTATTCTAAATCACACGGGCACATGTGCCAAGTGTAACTTGTTTCTGTGTCAGTGTCATCCATTTCTGTGTCAATTTTCACCCGTTTAGTCAATTTGTTAAGTTTCGTCTATTTGTATAAATTTATACTATTCTACAAGTATTCAGAATTGCAATTATTATTAGTATGTTTATAAGTCACTTTGAGCAAAATTTGACATAGCAATGTTTTACTCCAGCATAAATATATAGAAGCATGAAAAATTTTGATTCTGTATATGAAAATACTAATTGAAAATTGTTTCTCTAAGTTGGTGTTCACAGAAGATTCTGGCGGCTGGGCTGTGTACGTGATGGGAGTAGTGCGCGGTGCCGCGTCCTACCTCCCCTGCCTCATGCGCTACATGGCGCAGCATCATCCCACACTCAGCGTCAAGGCTGGCTCCCTGGCCAGGCACTCGGACATATACACGACCACCATGGCCAACTACAGTCATCAGGTGGAGCAGACCTACAGCATGGGGACGTTTAGATGCGGGCCGCTGCATCAGATATCCCTAGTTGGCACCGTGCACGAGGAAGTCGGGGGATACTTCCCGGAATTATTAGGACTTTTGGAAGAGAATCCTTTCTTGAGAGTTGTGAGTTGATTTTTTTTTTTTTTTTTTCATTGTACCGTAGAAGCAGTGATGAAATATATTGTCTATTGCAGGCCATGCCGTGGGGCACACTATCTGCTGTAGAGATGGAGCCTCGAGAGAGTAACGACGGCCCCATCCTGTGGATCAGGCCCGGGGAACAGCTCGTGCCCACAGCCGAACTGGGAAAGAGTCCTATCAAAAAAAGAAGGTACTTTCAATATAATATTTTATATATTTAAAATACCAATCATTTCATGCTCATAAAATACAATACCACAATTTTCGTACTTCGCCGCAAAAAGGTCCACTCGTGGTGGATCAGTATTTGACAGTATTAGGCGCTACAAACAGTACTAAGAGTGAAATGTGTGCCAATACAACATAGCGCCTAGCGACTTCACAACATGATAATTCAATAACAGAAAATATGGATTTTTAAAATGAAAATAATGAATGAAAAGTTTGATTTTATGGTTTCTTATTAAGATATTCTTGATCAGCATATATATTTACTTTTATTCATATTCCTCACACATGCATGTTATGTAAAATTTGTAAAATAAAATAAATAATAAAAATGTACAACATGCTATCAGAGAGTTGAAAAACTAACAACAATAAGTAGACATGTTGAGAGAATGATGAATACTGTGATGAAATTGAATGATAAAGGTTGGCTTTTGAAATATTTTATTTTATTTTTTTACTTAGTAATATAATTTTTCTTTATTCCAGGGCTGGTATCAATGAACTTCGCAACCTACAGTACTTACCCAGATGGAGTGAGGCGCGAGAGACTCTATTCGAAGACCGCACGCGTGCGCACGCCGATCACGTGGGCGCCGGTCTCGACAGGAGCACCACGGCGGCCGTAGGTGTCCTGAAGGCCGTGTGCGGAGAGGCACAAGGCGCTGGGCGCATCACAAAAGACGTAGTGGCATTCCACGCTGCAGACTTCCCTCAGTTGGTGCAGTTGTTGCAACTGGATTTGCACGAGCCTCCCATTACGCAATGTGTCACGTGGTAAGCATTTGTTTATACTCCGTCTTACAGTTTTCTTTTACCTTATATTGAAATTTCCAATTTTATTTATTAAATATTAATCAAAAAATAAGAAGAAGATTGTGATTGTTCTCTGGATGATGATATTATGTACAATATTCCTTAAATCTTAATTTAATAAAATATAAAAAATATTATAGCATTCTGGCAAAATCCGTAGAATATTAAATTTTCAACAAATAAGGTAGAAAAACTATCAAAATTTATTGATCCTTGCAAACATTTTGATTTGATAAAATAAAAATAACAGATATTTATATTTATTTCATTTCATTTCATTTATTACCAATATGTTTTAGTTTTTTACTTAAAAAAAACTTGATTATAGCTTCAATGTATTCTTTAAAACAAAGCATATTTCTAAAAATCAAAAGGGGGGCTGTGTTTGGCAGACAATGCGTGAGAATCCTACAATTTTTCATATTTATTTCAATCATTTCATTTAAACTGTATAATTACATGAATATAAGCAGAATTTTATTTTTTTTGAAGAATACACCTCTCGTTAAGATTCACCGAATAAATAAATAAAAGAGTAGGTACGCTAAACTAAAATTGTTTATGGGTTAGAAAAAATGAGTAACTGGCAGTAAGTATTGTATGCACTGCGTTTGTCTTCAGGTTGGAAGAGTCCAAGTTGAATCAGCTCCGTCGCGAGGGTGTCCGCTACACACGTATGTCCCTGAGAGATAATGACATATACTTCTTGCCCAGGAACATTATACATCAGTTCAGGACTGTGGCTGCAGTCACTAGTGTAGGTAAGTAGCAAACAGTAACCAATCCATTTATATTTGTCTATGTTCAGGGTAGTTTTTGCATTTTACTGAATTTTTAACACCTTATTACGCCCAATTCTATTTCATTTTTAGTGTGCACTAACTAAAATAGGAACGTTCCAATTTTAGTTAGTCTACATTGGTATTCTATAAACTCTAAAACTGTTTCTAATTTGAATTATATACATACAACTTGTATCATATAGAATACGAATGTTAGTTCAAGTGAACTTGATTATAAAATTTTGTAATATTATTATTTTAGTTTGAATCAATATAGAACGGGGGGTAGTGAGTGAAGATATTAAGAATATTTCTCAACAGACACCTCATCTGCACAACCAACAGACTGTGCAAACTCCCTTAAGAATGAAACAGGAAAGAGAGAGGAAAGAAAGGTGTCCCAATGCTTACAAATTGTTTTATATTCTAAAATTCTAAAAAAATAATACATGTATTCTAGAGATAATAATAGTAATAGTTTATTAAACACAAATATCATTTACAATAATCAAACAATATCGGTCCGCGGTTCGATCCCAGGTGCCGGCAAACTCCCCTTTCACGACACAAGCTTTTAGCTTACTGTGGAAGGTGTATAAAGTTGTATTTGGGTTTATAACAAAACCCAGATATATCTTTTTAAAAAAAAAAATAATACATTTTTTTTCCTAATACAATTACTCCCCAAAATTGAGCGTAGCTCGTGCTCTAGTAATAAACATAATTAAGATGCAACGAATAGTAGATATATTTGACCAAATACCGAATATTATGCAAGATCATGTGCCGAATAATCGAATATTAGGCAAAACAACGGTGAGAGCGTGCGGTACTCCCTACCGCACATCTTCGTGTAGGTACTTTTTTTTTTAAAAAGATATATCTGGGTTTTGTTATAAACCCAAATACAACCTTATACACCTTTCACAAAAAACTAAAAGCTTGTGCCGTGAAAGGGGAGTTTGCCGGCACCTGGGATCGAACCACGCACCCCTTGTTCACGAGGCTGAGACTCTACCTCCAGGCTACCTTCATAGACATATGTACTAGACTTGCACTACGGTACATTCTTTCGTGATTTTTGTGCTCCAACATTAATAATAACAGTAAAAATATTATGTTGTTTCACTCCATATCAAATTTAATTAATTAATTAGTTATTTGAGGATTAATAAAATTATGCACTTGCAGCTGACAATGATATAGCAACAAGCTACAAGCTATTAGTTCCTTCCAGTTTTACATTTAAACTATTCGGCAGAACACCGAATAATAGACTAAATATTCGGTATTCGGCTGAATAGACAGAATACCGAATAGTTGCCTAATATTCGTCGCATCTCTGATATATTCTTAAATTTCTTTATATTTATCTATATCCGCCCTAACTGTGTGTTTCCAGCATGGCACCTTAGACTGAAGCAGTACTATCCCGACTCGGAGAGTTCTCCCAGCGAAGGAGGAGGAGTGGAAGATCTACCATTGCCGCAGGAAACTGCCACACCACGTTCACCTGGTAAGGAATTAATACTGTATTAAAAATAATAACACTTCATTGATCAGAAAAAAAAGCCTATTAAATACCTTATTGCCTGGAGGCAATATCTTCCAGCTAACCAAAATAATGTGTGATACTATGTTGACAATGTGTATTTAATACTAAATGTGAACAGTTAATACAGTAAACCCTCGCTATTTCGAACCCCGTTATTTCGAAATTCCTCGTAATTCGAAATATTCCCCCCAAAAATGTCCCCATAATGAAATTTTCATACAAAAGACATTTATAATTCGAAATCCCCGCTAATACGTAATTCGAAATAATATTTGGTCCTTTCAAAACAAAACAATAGAAATTTGTATATTGTAATTCGAAAACATTTGGCTGCCATAAAAAATACCCTTGTTTTTTCCCAAAGCTCCTTCAGGGACAATAAAACTTATTATGTGAAATTTGTGTTCACACTAATACACATAAAGGACCTACCCACTACCCAGCTACATAATAATATTTAACAACGGGATTTCCAAATTTCTAAGTAGATCTCCTATGTTGTATGTAAACATCGTAAATGTATTGTATTTCAATATGTACCTATCTACAGCTGTTTTGAGTATGTACTAGGTACCTGCTACCTATGTATATCCTCTGGCTCATAGCGTGATCGATGTACATTATGTACTTCCGTGTTGTTCATGGGCGTCTCGTCATGTACCTATACCTACTCGAAATATTTTGTGTTTTAATATTTTTATTTTCCATTCCAAATAAATAAATATTTTATATCCGAACTTTTATACACGTTTTAAATACAAATTTGGACAAAAATATTTTTCCCATTTTTTAACATTTATAGTGAACTTTTAGTAACGTGTGTGAAGTGAAGCATTAAAATTATGTATTTTTAAATATTCGACTGTGTTTTAGGTACGTATTTATATTTGTGTATTGTTTAGGTAGGTACATACATATTTAGATTTACATGTGTGTGTAATTTAATTATGTCAAAAACTGTAAGTTTCATCAATATTTTGTTACCTTCATTGTGCAAAATGCAAGGATTGGACAAAAACGTGGTATGTGATAGAAGCTTTACATTTATGATAAACCACGATACGCCCATGACATCTTTATTACGTATGTTTTACTACAAACTATTCCATTCTTGTACAAAGGGTCGCCTGTTTATTTGTAATGCCTATAAGAGTAGTAGAAATTGTTAGCCCTTTCCATGCGGCTCTTTCGTCAGCCTTACAAATGTTTTTTTTTTTTTTGAACGCGCGAAATTTAAAAAAACCCAAGTCCAAATCAGCTGTTTCTATTACGTATGGTACCTATGGCTATAATATATATTATATACTGCGTATATCAAAATTATTTCGA